>PVJA010040125.1:0-11833 GCA_004027025.1 Myocastor coypus | reverse complement strand
TGGGATTCCTTTTAAAGCCAACATAATCTCAAGTCACTGCTAGAGTTCTCTTCTGTTGAAGGGCTCAGCTTGCTAGTCTTGCAGGTGCAACATACCTGTGAGCAACACAAGACCATGTGGTCACAGTGCCAGTGTCAAAAGAAACAGACTTTATGGATTATGTTAGAACTGAGATTATAATAGGCTCTTTCTCCCACTTTCTTTTGTGGTACTGGGGATTGAACTCAGGACCTTGCACTGGCCAGACAAGTGCTCATTCTACTGAGCTATCTCTTCAGCCCTTCTTTCTTTCACTTTTTACTGCAGGGAAATTCACCAGTTCATCTCTTTCCAGAAAGCAAATTAGTGTTAGTGTACATTTCAATTTAATGGAGTTTAAGTTTATGCATATTTTTAAGTTCTTCTCTTACATCTTATTAAGCAATGAAATATTTTAGTGCTTGGGTCAGTTAACAGTGTTCTGTGGGATTTTTAGATTATGATGAGATTATGTTATAATGTTTAGATTATGTTTTTTTAAAATTATAGATAGATTGAAATCATGATTGTATGTTTTTTCTTCCCTATAAAAGTTTAATGGATGACTCCAGAGGGTGAGGCAGGTGGATCACTGTGAATTTGAGGCCAGCCTGGGCTACAAAGTGAGTTTATGGCCAGCTTGAACCACATAGTGAAACCCTGTCTCAAAAAACAAAAATAGTTCAATGAGGCATGAAGAGCTGACAAAGATCTTTTAAGCATATATTAGTCCTGATTCCTTACGTGTGCCCAAAGCACAGCACAGCTACCTCTGAAAATTAAGGGGAAAGAGTTTTCAGATGAAAAAGGAATAAACCCCTGAAAAGATGTGGGTCACATGGAGGCTGCTCCCAGGAGAGGGTCCCCAAAGTTGACCTTGAAAGTATGATTCTCAAGTGTCCCTGGCCCCTGGTCTCTCCCTAATGACAGCTAGAACTGATAGTAACTCTTTGTGTGGAGAAGCGGACTAATGTGCCCAAGGTCACACAGCTTTAGGTGACCCAGACAGGAGCAGTGACCAGGCTTTCCTCATAGTGGTGTGCTGATGCGCTCATGCAAGCAGGCAAACCCTGAAGTAACCAGCCTGGAACAGCTCGCAAAGACAACTGGCGGCAATGCACAACTCTCTAGGGCCTGAGGATTTTATTTCTCTTCTAACTTTGACTTAAAAAAAAAAAAAAGAAAAGAAAAGAACCTCAACACTGTAAATGTGTTAGAATGAATGAATATGCTTTTGAATTATTTCAGAATCAAAGAAATCAAAGCCAGGAAGCACAGAGGGTTATCAAGACTATTTCTAGTCTCAGTGCCAGCTCTGGTTTTCCAGCCAGACAGGTCCTTTCTAAGAGATGAGTACAGAGGAGTCTTCCACTTTTTTGCAGAGATAATTACAACCTCAAAATGATAGCATTGTTAGGAACCCTTCCCTAATGTTCAGTTTCTATTTTTATTCACATAATGTGGTGGCTTTATTGGGTGCTCTGTTTCTGTGTTTCCCTTTCCTTGCCTTATTAATAACCTGTTTCTGGCTCCAGTGGAACAATCTTCTTCAGCTACCCTCTGGCTTCTGGAGGCTCTAGGACTCCCTAAAGTCCATATTGAACATCTCTCCTCATCATTGTTTCATTGTCCTTATTCTATAAGTCTCAGTGGTGCGACACCAACAAATCAATCCCTGAAGTATTTCTCCCCTGCTAGTTACAACTTGGGGGCTTCTGAGAGATCCTGGTGTGCTTTGGTGTGTTGGCAATGAGTTGACTAGAACAATGCCAGTGTTCACCAAGTGCTTTCTGGACACCCCTCCCACCAGCCTACACCTTTGTGCTGCAACAAGGCTGGGCCTTTTCATCACCTCATGTGGCCTGCGCTCCCTCTCTCCCACCTCAGGGACTTTATAAAGGTACTGTCATTGTCTTTCAATCTAAACCCTCTTCCCCAGCAAGTAGTACCTATGCAGTTGAACAGACTGCTCTGTGCTCCAGGACACTCAGCAGAAGGACCAGAGGGCATTCTTCAGCCCATACTTGGCTCCCTCAGCCTTGCCCTAAACAAGGACACTTTCATTTGCTCAAAGAATGCAGGAAGGGGAATTTGGAGATACAAACTCATGTGTTTATCCAACTAATGCCCAGATCTTTTCCTGGAATGAAAGGTCCCAGATGGCTGAGACTGGCCCAGGGTTTGCTCCTCTTAGTATAGAAGGCATGTAGGGCAATTCAGCATGTAAGTACTTGAGTGATGAACAGTTGTCTCCATGTCTGACAGTGTACTAAGAAGTGCTTTTGAGGTACAACTTCATCAGATCCTCAAAACAGCAAAAATGGGCTAGTGTCATTCTCCCATTAGGGCTGAGAAATACTAAGACACACAGGGGCAAAAGGATTCATTCAAGGTCACTGGCTGTTTTCTGCTGAGGCCACAAACTTCCAGGAAACAGAGAAGGGGCTAGCGCACAAGGTCATGAACACTACAGTCAGGGAATAGCAGCTGTTGAGTGCTAACTAGATGAAAACACAACAATTTCCCTAGAAGAAAAAAATGAGAGATGTGTGCCACAATCATAGAAAATTCCCTCTTTATGGGCCTGTACAGTCCCACTTGCCACTCAGTTGTCTGACTCTACAGGGGAGTCCTATGTCAGCACAGCAAAATTGAGTGGGTGTGTCCCTTGCATCTGAGGGGATAATTGATGAAGTTTTTCTATTCAGCTACAATTTTCCTACCTGAGGTATATTTTGAACTGCAGATGTCACGATATGCTCAGAGTAACCATACTTCTACATGGGATTAGCAGGAGGAAACCAGAACTGTGATTCTGATGACACAAAGCTAGACAAGCCCAACAAAAGCCTTTGGCCAGTAATGAAACCCTGAACCACTATGCATCACAGTGACAACTCCAAAAAGTGAAATCAGTTTCCTAATAGGCCTTTAAGGCCAAAATATGAGGCTACCTGCTTGGGAAAGTTTAGGTGGCTGCAGGGACCGGCGGTTCCATCGACATGCAGCACCAGCCCTGTCCTCAGGTCAGGGTGAGCCGGCCATAAAAATAAATAAATAAGCAAACAAACAAAAGTTCTGAAACAAGAAAAAAAATTAAAAATAAAAATTAAAAAAAAAAGAAAAAAAAATATGAGGCTACCTTTAGTGACATCCTTGTTTTCATGGCTAAATAATGTGGCACTGTCTAGTTCACAAACCAGAATGAAAAAGCCAGTGTGTTTCAGCCTAAGTAAACGTAAGTCCTCAGAGAATATTCCCTAGGAATTATCAGTCATTTCAGCCAGTTGGCTTGAAGGGAGAGAAGCCATGCCTTCTCTCTTTTGGAAACAGCACAACTGGCTTCACGTCAAACACAGGCAAGTGCTCATCACTGAGGAACTGGAGAGGGGAGAGGAAATGAAAATGTCAGTCACAGGAGAAGGCAGCTGGGATTCCTTAGGGGCTGAAGCTGGACATCCTGGAGCAGACCTTTCTGTGCTCTTAATCAGATACAACAGTGTTGCTGAACACATTTTCAAGAAGCCTTGTTTTATTAGTAATGCTCATTTGTCACATCCTTCTCCTTTCCCCCTTGAAAGTGCCTTACATAGATATGACCAATAAGAATCAATCCTATAATTCTTTTTTTTTTTAACCTTTGTTTGTTTATTCACTCATTTTCATGGCCAACTCAGCCCACCCCAAGGGCAGGGCTGGCGCAGCTTGTGGTGCCGGGGATCAAACCTCGGTGCCTGGAGCCGCCCAAGCTTTCCCAAGCAGGCGCTTTAGACCACGGGGCCATCCCGCTGGGCCCTCAATCTTATAATTCTGAGAATGAACAAAAGTTAATTTTTCTGATGGTATGTGATACAAATGAATGTGCAGACATGTGTAAAACACTCTTGCCTTTTTGTGGATGCCACATAAAATATTTGTAAGGCATAAAGAAGATATAATAAATATGCTTACAAAATACACAGTAAGAAAATCTGAGAAGTTAGTCTTCACTAATTTCTCTGCCTAGTTGTAACTCAATTAAAGAGATATCATCCAATAGAGTAAAGTAGAAAGTAGGAAAGCTTGTTTGCTATTAAATACCGAATTTCAGCATCCAAATTCTATCTACTTTTCATTAGGTAAGAGATTGAGTAGTTTTCTTTGACCACAAAAGCACAGCATTCCAGATGTAAAGCCATTCACACAGCCAGCATAGGCTGTGTATTTATCATCAGAGTATTCCACTGCTCACTCCTTGCTAATAACCACCCACTGCTTTCTGAAGAGACCTTACCCTCCACCTTAACTGGCTTCCCAAAGGCTCTCTCGTGTATGAACTTCAACTATTTGAAAGAAATGCAACACAGTTTAGGTTGCAGTCTCAGGATTCTTTCAGTTCTGGTTTTCTATCACATGAGAATTAGCTCCCAGAACCAGTAAAGCTTTACCCTCTGACAACGTTAAAGCACTTTATTTCAGAAATGTGGTTACTAGGAAGTGATCTTGCCTCCCCACCCCCTTGCTAATCTCTACCCTGGGAGATCAACAAGCAGTTATTAACCTGGCACCAGGCTGAGTCATTCTTCCAGTTAAACATAGAGCTGAATCCCACTTCAACAACCCCATCATTGAAGCTGTTATGTGTCCAGATAACAAAGCTCACTAAACAACAGACTGCTAGACCACATGCTTATCCTGTGGGTGGCAAGTATGGTACAGCCATCTTAAAAACCAAGGCTAGGATACTTGGTATTTTTTGATAAAGTATGCCCAGATTGTGATGTTAGGTCCCTTAGGAACTGGCTATACGTTTTCTCTGACGTGACTTATAGAGACACTTAAAGAGACCAGCTTGCTCCCCTTTCTTTCTCCAAAGAATGAGCCTAGGCTAGGGGAAAGCAACAGAAGCACAAGCAAACTATATTCTTCCCATTTTTCCCAACCTGCTTGTAAGGGGATCCTCACCATTTTTGTGCCTTGGACCCTGTTCTATTTTGGCAGCTTGGGTTCCTTCTTATAACAATATTTTAAATATAAATATGTAGGATTATGGTAAATCAATTATATAGAAATAGCAAAATAGTAAAAGAACAGCTGGCACTATGGTAACATATGTGTTTCTAAATTATATGGTAAAGTAAAAGAGCTAATAGCAGGTCAGCTCAGCTATGACTTGAAAGGAGCAAACAATGCAAAAGATATTTTAACATCTCTGAAACAATTGTAACGGAACAAAAGATATCACTGATCGCAGTTAGTATGACAAAATCACAGGGTACTACTGCACACTGCCAAAGTTTGTTGCCTACATTCGTAATTAATGAACATGCTGAATCTAAGTTAGAGAACATTGGGAAAAAAGCAATTTTCCTTTTCTTGAGTTGTGGGATCCCTGCGTTTTAACTGTTGTAGCTGTGGCATGAGCTGAGAAAAGATGGATTTTGTACTTACTACAAGAAGGAAAACCTGGGGTTTAAAGTAAACAGAATGAATTCTAACAATGAAACAGGACCATCTAAAAACACAAAGTGTCACAGAGTTATGGAATTTGTCCAGAAAGTTATTAAAGGCCTTTTTCCAGAAGGATTCAGTCAGTGTAACACAAGTCTCTGTGCAAATATGCTTTAGAGAATGACCCCTTACTGGGTCTAGAATTCTTAGTTTGTAGCAATTTAGACAGAAGTATGGCTGACCTGGGGATCTATGACTTGCCCTTGGCACCTAAAGGGTAGTTGTGAGGGACCTCATCCTGAACCTGTGGCGTTTGCATCAGGACTGAGTTGTGAAACACTCAGTTGGTATCTGCAGAGAACTGAAGAATCTTTGGTAGAAAATGTCACACATTTGGTGTCAGAAGTCTTGTCAGTAGAGAAACAGGTTTTTCCTTGTGGTACCTGCCATAGTTTGAATCTAGAATGCGCCAAAGTTCCACATGGTAAAGTTTTGGTTCCTAGTGAGGTGCTATGAAGAGGTAGTGGGATATTTAAGAAGTGGGTTCTAAGGGTGGGTGAGTTCTAAGGGGAGGTCTTCAGGTTACTGGGGACATGCATCCCAAGGAGGCCCTGGCTCCTCCTCCTACCCCTCCTCCTCTTTATTGTTTCCTCCCCCTGTTATTCTTCCTCCTTTTTTCCATCCTCCTCCCTCCTCCTCTTCCTCTTTTCCTCTTCCTCCTTTCCTTGTTTTGTTTCCTGGCTATGGGGTGAACAGTTTTGTTCTTTTATATCTTTCTGCTATGATGTGCAGCTCTGCCACAGGACCAGAGCAATAGGGCAGATCACAGTAATCATAAACTGGAACTTCCAAAATTGTGAGCCAAAATAAATGTTTTATCTTTCTAAATTTGTCAGTTGTCTTGGGTATTTGATATAGTAACAGAAAGCTGATGAGCACAGTGTCTCTAAGATGTTTACATTCAAACCTTAGACCTGGTAAATATATCTGTGTCTTTATATGGCACATTTGCAGATTAGTTAAATATTAGCCAAGGCTCTTGAGGCATGGAGAGTGTTCAGGATTTTCCAAGTAGCCTAATGAGCTAATCATTTATGAGAGGAAACTAGAAGGAGTTGTTATGATAGCAGCAGAATATGCAGCAATGGAAACAAGAGCCTGGATGATGCAAAGAAGGGCACAGGAGCCAAGAACACAGATGACCTCCAGAACCTGGAAAAAACCATGACAGTCCAGTGCTGGCCAAATAACTCAGCAGATTAAAGCACCTACAAGCAGGCATAAGGCCTGGGGTTTGAATCCTCGAGCCTGCCATACCAGCCCTGCACCTAGAGCATGCTGTAACAAATTGAAATGGCATGGAGGCACATACCTGCAATCCCAGCTCTTGGGAGGCTGTAAACAGGTAGATCACTACAAATTTGATCTAGTAGTGAGACTGTGAACACCTTGTAGACCCCTCCCTAAAAAATACAAAAAAAAAAAAAAATCAGTCCAGTCTCCCCAGAGGCTCTAAAAGAAATGATCCACACCAACACATTGGCCTTTAGCACAGTAAAAACTGATTCTAGACCACTAGCTTCCAGAACTATAAGAATAAATGTGTATTGTTTCACACCACTGGGTTTGTGGCAGAATCAAGATGTGATTCTGCCACATCTAAAACCAGCCTTGATGTGTCAGCCATACTGGCTTGCAAAGGAACTCTGAACTTGTCCCCAAGTAGTAGAAGAAGCAAGGAGAGGAAGCAGTACCATGTCCTCCCACGAAAGGGCCACCCATGTTCTAAACCTCCAGAGAGAGGCAGGCATCCCAAGGATTTACATCCTCAGCATGACTCACGTCCCGGAAGCAGCTCTCCTTCCTGCTCTGTCTGCAGATGAATGTGAATATAAAGAGCAAAGATGATTTACTATCCTCGTGAGACTCTGGCCTTTAAAATGAATGAGACAGAAACCGCCCTTATATAATAAATTTAAAGGCCTTCTATTTTCCTGCCAAGAGGGCATGTCAGTAAATTTTCTGCCCTGACACAATTTAATTATAAGTTTAGGGTTTTTTTTTTTTTTACTTTAAATAAAAAAAAGCAGGGAGTTTCCTATACCATTTTGAAGGCCTGAGTGTTTTCAGACCCACTGTTGACCTCAGCACAGAGAGAGCATCACACAGCCCTGGCTTGTCCTTAAATGGCATGGCGACACTTTCGTTTTCACCTCAGCTTGTCATCAGATACCTTTCATCATGAAAGTATCATGGATTGTTTCTTTTTCTTTTTCTTTTTTTTGTCCAAGAAGAGAACATAGTTGAAAAGAAATTTCATCCAAAGCCACCTTTTCTTTTCTAAAACACAATCTTTGTTTCATTGAAGGTCTCAGTTTTAATGATATCTTCATGAGACTTCTCCCCTGAGACATGATACCAGAAAGGCAGCAGTTTATTTTTTTCCTTGTGCTTGGTTATTTATTTTTTGCTAATGAGTCTAACTGATTCTCAGATAATTCTTTGCAGCTAAAATAGAAATTTATGATATTCCTACCCTTAATGTGTTAGCAAATAATTACATTGTCCCTAATCAGCTAGTTGATTTAGGACTATATACTTTAAAAGAGAATGGTTATGGGTTCATAAATAAGATTAAAACCAACAGTAGATATGGCATAGTTCACTACCATTGAAAGGGAAGAAAAGTAAGTCCTCAGTAATTCCTCAGAGGATGTAGTAGGTTGTATTATTATTCTCACTATTGTTTTTTGTACATTTCTACTGTTTGCTATATTCCTTATAGTTCCTTCCTGAAGGAATTGTCAATATCCCTGTAACACTGATGTTGAATTTGGCCAGGACTTACATTAGTCAATGAAAAATAAAGTTTGCTATTGTATGTTCAGCCATTCCCACCCCCACTCCCACCTGCCATAACACTGAGGGAGGCAGCTATTCATTTATTCTAAGCCATTAGTTGAGAAAATATGTAGAACACAGTGCAAATTCACATGCCAGTTTTTAAAACTAGCAATAAAAACAAGCTAAGTACTTTAAAACAGGACAATAGAAATGATGCCTTAAGAATATGTGAAGAACCAGTAAGACTCCATTTTTGCAGGCTCAGAATCATAGTGGTGAAAGACTGTTTTGAGAAGAAAACTCCCAGAGCACTATATTCTAGAATGGCAAGGCACTTGAGGAATTGACTCCTTGAAATTCTGTTTTTATTCATTTGTAGAGATCAGTCATCCAGGCACTCAAGAGTCCCACACAATCAAGGGAGAAGGAAGCCTGACTACTTCTCTAGTTGGCAGCAGACCTTGGCATTATCCACATGGTGTTAGTTTTATATGCACACAGAATGCAACAGTGTGCAGTCAGAAAGGTTTCCACCAAGACTGCAAAAGGCCTGGAAGGCTAGGCAGTGTGCCCCTGACAGAGCAGCGAGTGAAACTGTGAGTATAAAGCCAAAAGTGCAGTGGAGACACCAAGTTGTTTGAAAAGCCAGGAATGTGGATCATCTGAGGAAAGCCACAAGGAATGAGAAAAGCTGGCCCAAAAGTGAAGCCAAGAGGCAGTGCCATAGGGCATGACAACCACCCAAGTACTTTGGAGTTTACATCTCATCACAACTTGCTCCAGGTGTTGGATGCTAAACTTCAGGATTTAATGTTTGCTCTCATTTTCTGTCCTGCTTTGGTTCCATTCTTTTCTATTTCCATATTTCTCCCTTTTAGAAGGGAGATGTTTACCCTTACCTCTATGTATTGGCAGTCCTTAACCTTCTTTTAAGTTTTACAGGCATTCACAGCTAAGAGTTCATCTTATATCTCAGACAAGACTTTGAACTTGGACTTTGAGCAATATTGAAACCATGCCAGCAACTCTTTGAGATGGACTGAACGCATTTTGCATGAAGGGATGACACATGAACCTTTGGAGGGCCAATGATGGAATATTATGCTTTATATCTAGATGTCCTCCCAAAGCTTCCTGCAACCATAGGTGGTGATCAGTCCACTAAAGAATACATAACTAAGTGTGATGTTGTGCAGGAAAGCCTAGTCAGAGGAGGTGGGCCACTGGAGGCATGGCCTAGAAGGATCTGTCTCCTTCTCTCTTTGATCACTTTCCGCTTCCTGCTGCCATGCGATTGGCAATTCTTTTGCCATGGCTCTTTGTCATTCTACCCTGGCTTGGAAAAAGTCCACTGTAGACCAAAACCTCTATGGACTGTAAGTCAAACTAAACCTCTCCTCTTTAAATTATGGAGGTTGAGTACTGTGCCCCAGCAACAGGAAAGTAACTGAGACAGGGTATCTGTTTCACTTAACTAAAAGGGGATAGAGTTGGATTTAGGCATAGCACTATAGTAAAGTTGAAAAAAATAGGAGCCAGGGAGATAGCTCTGTGGCACAAGTGCCTGCCTGGCAAATTCAAGATTGTGAGTTCAAATCCCTGGCCCCACCACACACACACACACACACACACACACACACACACACACACACAAAACAAACAAACAAACAAACAAACAAACAAAAACATCAGAATGACTGACTTTCACTACCTCTAAGTTCTGTGGTTATGTCAGGCACAAACTCATTAAAGTGGTTGTCCTCAGCAGGTCAACAAGGTAGAAAAGAAAGAGATAAATAACTTGTCCTCAGCTTTTGGGAGGGTGTAAACAGGCAGATCACTACAAGTCTGATCTAGTAAGACCCTGAACACCCTGTAGACCCTTCCCAAAAAAAAAAAAAAATACCCTTTAGTTTTGCAACTGCTTTTCAATCTTAAAGCAATTCTATAAAAAGTATGAAAGATGTATAAAATCAAAATCATCTATATTCCTGCCATTTGAGTGAAACATTCTATTGAAAAAGGTTTAGGACTAGAGTTATTTAATTCTATAATTGACTCTGAACATTTCCTTTCAGTATATAATTTACTTAATGAATATGTATATTTTATACATCATAAATCCTAGTTATTTTTATCAGCCTATGAGCAATTTTTAAAGAACTATCCTTATCCCTGCTACACAAAAATATAGCAATAGAAAAAGAGATGGAAAAGAAATGGAAGGAGAAGACAGAATGCGGAGTGTGCTAAATCATGGAAGAATCTGTGGAATAAAGACCCATCATTTCTGCGTTAAGCAATTGGCGTCCACCCATGACAAATGATCCCAACGTATCAGCTGTGATCTGACAATAGAATGACAGTGGAAGACTGAGGCAGCTGGCCTTGGCAGAATTCATGTAACCAAAAATGTGAAAATAAGACCCTGAGTCACACATTAAATGGCTCCCCGGCTGGTGAATAGGATTGAGGAAATACATGCTAGAAAACATTTAATGTGCCAAGGAGCACATGACATGGGCTCTATTCCAATATTGGAACATAAAATGAAAACCTCATTTATTAAAAAAAATTCCCCTCAATAATCTATCAAATAACTATACAAGGTCTCAGTACTGATCACTTTAAACATCAACTGAAAGGTGAGGTAGTAGAGCAGAGGAGTGAATGGTGCACATAACTGTACCAACCAGAGCAGCTTGGAATCCTGCATTCAAGTCCTGCCTCTGCTATTTTCTGGCATTCAACTCTTACAAGAACCTTAGTTTCTCTGTGCCTCATTCTTTCTTCAAACATGGCCGCATGGTTAGGACAGCTGGTGCCCACCACTATCCCTGCACCTGCATATCCCAGCCACTTTGCAGTTGGTTTGAGCCCATGTTCTGTGAGGGGAAGTGGAAAAGCTAAGAGTCTTCAAGGCTGAGGAAGTCAATAGCTGCTTGCCTCCTCCATCCTTTACTTTCTGTGCTCCAGGGACCAATATGTTCCAATGAGCTGTAACTCATAAGAGCTGCACTGGCCTTTGCTTGAGCAAGAAATAAATTGTGATCAGATTTACCCACTGTCATTTTGATAATACTTACAACTGCAGCTTGGCCTGGCCTAGCTTAGCTTAATACAGTGGGGATGAAAATTGTTTCTTAGAATTGCTATGACTTACATTAAATAATATGTATAAACTCAGAATGATACTCAAGCAAATGCATGTAAACATGAGGCAGTGGCCTTGTGAGATGCTTAGATAATATTGGCACAAAAATTTGAGAACAACAACAAAAAGCTGAGTCATGTATCCCATTTTGTGCCTCACCTCCTGAGCGAAATAACAAGAGCTGCTTGCATTTTAAAAATTCTCTTTTCTCTCCCTCCATTTTCTCCTTTTCCTTCCTTTTCTCTTCCCTTCCCTTCACCCTTTTCCTTCCCCTTCTTCTAACAAGAGCATGTAACTGAATTAGCACAGAATATATATATATATACATATATATATATATATATATGTATATATATATATGTATATATATATATATATATATATATA
>PVJA010040124.1:0-18680 GCA_004027025.1 Myocastor coypus | reverse complement strand
AAAAAAAAAAAAAAAAAAAAAAAAAAAAAAAAAAAAAGGAAGGCCAGTTTGGAAGCTCCCTTATGTGTGATCTAAGTAAGGTAGTGATGGTTCACACAAGCATGGCAGGTAAGGTATAGTACTATAGCAGGTCTATATATATAATTAGCTTTAAAAGGCATAAAAATCTTTTGGGATCACAGTGGTGATTAACAATGAATAAAAGAATGAGTACAGATTGATAAGAACATGTACTATTCCTTGCTAGACAATTCTTTCATTTCTTATTTTAAGAATAATAGATGAGGGCCAGCTAGATAGCTCAGGCATAGGAACTGGGTTTCAATCCCCCTCAGGCCATGCCAGCTCCGTCCCCGGGGGAGAGGAAGACTGAGACTGGGTGTGGCGGTATGCATCTGTGATCCCAGAACTTGAGAGGCTAAAAACAGGAGGATCACAATGAGTCTGATCTGTGTAGTAAGACCCTATAGACCCAGTAATAAACACATAAAAAAGAATAATACATAGTTTTTCTTAAAAGCTCTTTATATTTCTTAGAGACCAGTAAACAAGCTGGAATACATAGACTATTTAAAAATTGTTGGGGGCCAGAGGGATAGCTCAGTAGAATAAGCACTTGTCTGGCAAGTGCAGGGTCCTGAGGTCAATCTCCCATACCGCAAAAAAAAAAAAATTGTTAAGTGGCTGGTGGTAGTGGCACAGGCCTATAATGCCAGCACTTTGGGTGGCTGATGCAGAAAAATTCTAAGTTTGAATGAATTCCAAGCTATTTAGGGATTTAGTGAGATCCTGTCTCAAAATAGAAAATAATAAATGGGCTGGGGATATAGCTCAGTGTGAAGGCCTTGGGTTCAACCCCCAGTATCACAAAAAAAGAAAGAAAGAAAGAAAGAAAGAAAGAAAGAAAGAAAGAAAGAAAGAAGAAAATTAAAACAAAACCGTTAAAGGTCCAAGGATATAGCTCAGTTATAGAACATGTACCTAGCATATGTGAGACCTTGAGTTTAATCAGCATCACCCCCAAAGAATCTAAAACCTATTAAGACTTTTTGCAACTGTATGCCATCATCCCTTTTTGTGTCTATTGATAATGCTAATTTCCACTGAGTTTATTTAAAATATCTGTAGAATATGGCATGAAAGCTTATAGCTTCTGATGTCTACATAGATATAATAAATGACCCACTTTTGGCTTTTTTGGGGGGTGTTTCTAAAATAGGAAAGCGACCCTTTTAGGACCATTTAATATGTCATAAAGTCATATGTACTGTTTTCTTTATGGAAATTCCATCAGATATATCCCTTCCCAAAAGCATAGTAGTTAATGAAAATAATTTACATTGCCTTAAGTAATTAAATTATCCAGGAAACATTTCACACATATAGAAATTAAGAAACCAATTACCTGTGGGCTGGAATTCTGCGGTCACCAGCAACTAAAATTACATCGCATAACTGTTTGTGTCTCAAATAGTTTTCCATTTTTTTAAATGTTTGTTCAGCATGATTAAGGGCTTGAAAAAATTCATCGGATGAACATGGCTCCATAGTATGACAGGATGACAATGTCTGATTACTATTGGAAGTCCTAAAATGAAAGAAAACATATATTATGAAGTATCACTATTACATTAAAAGGACCTTTTCTACAAGTTCTCTTAAAGCCTTAATGTAATAGAAGATATTGATACTGCCTATCAATATTATTTATTAATATGTTGCCCATTACAGTACTTTTACTTCATAAAAATCAATGATCATCCAAGTCTTTAGGTGTCTTGCAAACACTGAGTGGACTAATGTCTACCTGTTAGTTAACAGCTGCACATACTCTGTGTAGTACCATACCTATTTTGCAGGTGTCTCATAAATCCAACATTTCATTTTTTTTTTTTTTTTCAGGACCGGGGTTCGAACTCACGACCTTGCACTTGCCAGGCAAGCACTTGTGTCACAGAGCTATCTCCCCAGCCCCCAAATCCAACATTTCTATTAGAAAAGAATCAACTTATATTCACACCCATAGCTGAACCACCTAATAATATATTTAAGGATGTACAGGACCATCCTTTTCTTTGAAGGCAAGAAAGTAATTAAACTGTTTTGGAAGTATAAACCCAATTCATCCTATACTAAAAATAGGTTATGTTCCACAATCCATTTATAAATTACACTGCCATGAAAGCATTATTAAAAATAATCATTTTTATTTTCTGGCTAGCTCTCAAAAGCCCAGGTATGATATGTAAGTTAAATTGGATTAAATCGATTTGGAGGCCTGACTCCAAGTGTCTTGAAATGATCTGAATTCCTAATCACAAAATGAAGTCCTATATATGAATTCTATGTTTTTATCTGAATAACTAATGAATTGGTTAGGATTTAAATAAAGTTTGAGTCCATGGTTGCTTCCAGCATCTCCTCTCCAACATCATTCAGATCACATAAAAGCTACCAACCGTGTTGCAGCTTAGTGCACAGTTCTCATCAGGTGTTAAGGATATTCTGATTTTGATGAATGCTTTGTTAAATCAAGCTTCACTGTATCTTGAGAGTTTTAAAAATATAACCACCTAAAAGCCTGTTCATAAGAAGACAAATAGTCGTTGCAGCTCTTATTTTTTAAAATAAAGGGAATTAAAGCCAAGGAAATTAAGTGTCTTGCTAAGTATTATGATTTGCTCATGGCAGAGACAAGGCCAGGGCAGACTGCTGTGTTTACCAAAAACAATAAGTAAATAAATAATAATAATAATAATAATAATAATAATAATAATAATAATAATAATAATAACCCACCCTTTCTTTTTCTCCCAGGAATGTAGCTAGAGAGCTTTTCCCATACTTTTCTGCAGATAGGCATGGTTGTGTGTTCATGTGTGTTACTGGGGAATGAACTCAGAGCCCCTGCACTGGGCTACATCTCCAGGCCCTCCAGCCCCCTTTTAAATATATTTCATTGTGAACCACAGTTGCCCTAAGTCTCTGAGTTGCCCAAGCTGGGATTGAACTTTTCATCCTCCTGCTTTAGCCTCCTGGAGTGCTCGGATTGCAGGTATCCCATGCCTTACATAATTTGCCTTAGCTAAAGCAGATGACACCTAGTATGGCTTTCCCACACTTTCTGTATCTGTGGATTGAATGGAGAAGACTGTGGACTTAGAAAGAAGTCAAATAAATGAAAGGTCATTCCAGCAAGAACACTAACAGATTATACTCATAGAAACTCTTATCTTGGACTGAGACTTATCTGTTCCTTAAGTTAGAGCACCTTGACTAATAAAACATCACTTTCTAAATTCTCCCATTCCAATCCATTTTTAGTGCCATACAAATATGGGCATTAAAAATGCTCTTGGGTGGCTAGGGGCAAAGCTCAGTAGTATACTATGTGCTTAGCATGTGTGAGGCCCTGAATTTGATCAACAGTAGCCACCAATCAAACAGACAACCAAAAGCTTTTGTAGGGTAATACATGTGTTATACACTACGAATATTACTGTCATAATTCAGCAAAGTACACACTCAACTTTACATTTAAAATCATTATAAAACTGTTTTGGGCAATGTGGAATTACATGCTGCTTATGTAAAAGAATTAGAAACTATTTTAATAACTAGGGAAAATACAAACAGTGGTTGTTGTAGTCTATGTCTAGTTGTCTTCCCTAAAGCCTCATGCAGTCATGGGTCACTTCTAGAGTTGGTGATTAATTGATGATCCAATGCTGGGATTCTGGGTCTGAGTGCTGCTGGGATAATGGGTGTGAGCGCTATAACTGCAGATAGCCTGAATACAATATAAGGAGCGGACAGAGGCCTTCTCTCTGCCACTGCTCCTGTCTTTCTGCTCTTGCTGTTTTGCTATTTTCTGCCACCATGAACTACTACCTTCTGCCATATGTCATCCCGCCTTTGAGCCAGTCAAGTACAGACTGAAACCTCTACAAATTGTGAGCTAACTAAACCTTTCCTTGCTTAATTCTGGGAATTACCTGTTTTGTCCCAGCAAGGAGAGAAAAGTAAGTGAGACCATGATGGTTTGATAGTGAATAATAATTTGAAGATTTGAAATACTTTAATAAAATAAAGTTTTACACTGTCAAGATACTAACAAACTATAAAAGCAACAGTGACCTGTATTATATAAAAAAGTGATCTGAGATAAAATGACAGTATCTAATTTTGATACATAAATCTCAAGAACAAAAATCAAGTACTATTTTTGTTATTGATTTTTGAGATAGAGTCTCATTTTGTAGCTCAGGTTGGTTTCAAATTTGCAGTGATTCTCTTATCTCAGCCTTATAAATACTGAGATTATAGGCATGCACCATCACATGCCTGGCCAAGTACTTTTTTCTTAAGGTTTCTATATTTTTTTATTATATAGCCTGTATTTCATATTACATTGTCATTAATGAATACAGAATGAGTTAGTTGAATGTTGGAGTCAAATACCATCATTCAAAAAATACTCAATGTTAAATTTTGAAAGAACAAAACTATAATACAAACTATCCATGATGCTGGTACACATACTATTTCTTTTTTTTAATTTTTTGTTCTTGTTTCAGAACCTTTGTTTGTTTATTCACTCATTTTTATGGCCGGCTCAGCCTGCCCCCCAGAGGGCAGGGCTGGCGCAGCATGTGGTGCCGGGAATCGAACCGCGGTCCCTAAAGCCGCCCAAGCTTCCCAAGCAGGGGCTTTAGACCACTGAGCCATCCCGCTGGGCCCCACTATTTCTTTTCTTATCAACAATTTTCATGGTGTTTGGTTGAAATCCTAAAGCAAAACAGGATAACCTAAGAGCATCCAGGGCCTTGCTCCCTACAACTAATTCACCAAGTCTCACTGTATTTTTCAAAATACCTGCATTGTGATTATAACATCTCTCAGGCTGAAGACCACTGTTATGCACTTCATTCAAAATGTGGATATGTCACAAAATCAGCATGTGGTGAACCTACAATTTATTTATTTATTTATTCATTCATTCATTCATTTATTTATTTATTTATTTATTTATTTATTTATTGTCTTTTTGAGACAGGGTCTCGCTATGCAGTTCAGGCTGGCCTTGAGCTCACTTCTGTAGCACAGGCTGGTCTCGAACTCACACCAATCCTCCTGCCTCAGCCTCCCGAGTGCTGGGATTACAGGCGTGAGCCACCACGCCCGGCTGAACCTACAATTTAAAACATGGATTTATCCAATGTGTGTTTAACTTCATAGCACATAAACAGAATTTGCCTCAATAAAATATTTTAATTGAGCTATCAAGCCAGGTATGGTAGTACATACCTGTAATCCCAGCACTCAGGAGGCTGAAGATTGCTATAAATTTGAGGCCAGCATGGACTACAAAATGAGTTCAAGGCCAGGCTGAACTGCATGGTGAAACCCTGTCTCCAAAAATGAAGAAAGAGACAGAAAAGAGACAGAAAGAGATAGAGATAGAGAGAGACAGAGAGAGAGACAGAGACAGAGAGAGAGAGAGAGAGAAAGAGAGAGAGAGAGAGAGAGAGAGAGAGAGAGAGAGAGAGAGAGAGAGAGAGAGAGCACAGAACTTAAGGAATATTTTGTCATTTTCAAAATGAGCATAGAGATAGAAGGGTTCCTCGCCTGTCTGCATAATGTCTATCTCCACAGATGATGCAGTTCTAGGAAGATCTAGCCAGGCAGCAGCAAGGCCTTCCTCAGTTATAGCTGCACTCCAACTTAGGAATGGACAGCAGCTGTCATCAGTTACTGATGCTTTTAATCCTATACTGGCCAGCCACAGGGCTCCCAATAGATCAGGTTTGGAAGATCATACACCCTCTGTCCTTGAACATGCAGGGGTCCCCAGCACTAATTCCCATGCAACTGCTGTGCAAACCATCTTTATGCAGTAGCTCATCTCCCTTTTTGGCCACCCTAGGCCAGATGTACTATACTCCTTGCAACAAGATAATGATAAAATAGCTTGTCCTCCAAAGCTGGTGCCCTTGCCTGACTCTTCTGTGGGAGCCTGTGCTGCTGGGGTACACAATGGGCTGCAGCTTCATCCTCTTCTGTGCAGATAACCTGCAGGACATGGACTACTACTGCTGTTCCAAAGGAAAAACCCTCTCAGGCACTTCTAAGACCTCACAAGATAAGCAGGTGTACTGCAGGAAGTCACCTACTCTATCGAGCTCACCCTCTGGGACAGGTTCTATGGGTTCTACACTAGTGGTCTCATTCCTTCATCCTACCTTCTTGGAAGGAGATGTCACAAAATAATAAATCTCCAAGCCCCCAAAATTGCTGTTTGGAGTCATGCACGGGATGGCAAAAACAATGACCCTGAGTGTTGGTTCACAGGTTTTTTTTTTTTTTTTTTAACCTGTCCTTCCCCCTAAAATCACTCCAACTGACTGTTACTCCACCTCAATATCCTCTAGTGAAGCACTGTTGGCTGGCTCAAAAGGCCTTTCTGGTAGTGGTCTCAAATTTATTTTGAGATTTTTCTGCCGAGAGCTTGACTGAACTGGCCTTTAGTAACTATCATTTTTCACATACTTCTCATTTCAGTGACAGAAATCTTGCCTTTGAGACTTTTGGTTGTGGCTGTTAGATTCTGTAATCACAGACTTTGTTAGCACCCAAATTTGCTTAATTTCTTAATGTTCTTTCAAGTGCATGGAAAGGGCTATTTGTACCCACCAGACACACATCTATGAGGTCAGAAAAGCAAAATAAAACAAGGCTAGATTTTATCATTGTTCTGCCTTTCTTTGCTTCTTTGTGCCAGATCCATAGTACCACTTTATCTGAAGGGGCCTTTTTACTCTTGTGGAATAACTGTATTAACAGCTTTTATGCCGTCCTTTTGATCCTAAGCATCTTTCAGCCTAATTTTGAAAGTTACAGAACCATATTCTGTAACTATATCACAGGTACCATCTTCCCATTTCTCGAGTCTGCATCCCCCTCTAGACAGGGTCTCATTTTTGCTGTTTTTGCCCAGGCTGGCCTAGAACTCAAGTTGATTCTCCTATCTTGGCTTCCAAGATAGTACTAGTTGGTACTACAGGTGCTTGTCTTGTGTCTGGCTCTTTATCCCTACAGAAAAGGAAATGTATGCTTTTATGCACTGCCTTTACATGGGTGTAACATGGTTCCTAAAAACTTCTCAAAGCAGGGCCCCTCTGAGGTTCTCAGCAGTGTAAGCAGAGATAAGATAAAGTGTGATGAGCCCTATCTGGATGCCATGATGTTGAGGGCTGTGGCCTAAAGGAATCTAGTCTGATTTTATATTTCAAAGGTACAACCTGCTGTATAACATCAACATGATCTCAGGGGCTCAAGCCACACAAGCCAGACTTTCAAGTTGACCACTGTGTCATCTTTGAAATGGAGATGGAACTGGGGGCACCCAACTATAGGCTCTGTTTCAATATAAACTGGCACAGGGAATTCTTGTGATTAATGGTGTGCAAAAGTCAAACCTAACCCTTGAAAGAAAAATCTGTATACTGGTTGAAATTATAAACATTAATTCAATTTATTTACTCTATGTTTTGAAAATGCCAATCACTATTTTGTAGTGAATTACGGACACTGTATAGTGTTACTAATACATTTGGTATTAGTACTTTTAAAAAATAAAGTCTGGTTCATTCAGTCTATTTATACCCCCTTCCCAGATAGGTAAGAGTATATAGGTAAAACACTGTAACTACTTATATAAACATTACCAAATAATAACATATGTGGCCAGCCCAATAGTTCAGCAGAGTAAAAGGTCTGCAAGCAGGCATAGGGGCCAGAGGTTCAATCCCTTGGGCCAGTTGTGCTGGCCCCCCCTCCCCCCAGGGTGCCCTGAAGTGGCAACTGAGACTGGGAAAGGTGGTCCATGCCTATAATCCCAGCTCTTGGGAGACTGTAAACAGGTGGATCGCTACAAGTCAGATCTAGCAGTGAGATCCTGAACACCCTGTAGATCATTCCCTAAAAAATACAAAACAAAACAAAACATATGCATTTTAAAATAACATTTCAAACCTTTATTTGTTATCATTTTCCAACTGAAACACATTAAATGAACATATTAGTTCAGTGTAATAATTAACTCACTGACATTTTTAAATATAGAAGTTGCATCCATTGTTCTAAATGAAGAATGAAAAGAAGTGTCAACTTCTGATTTGTATCTTACTGAAATAAAGCCATTGCTCATACAGCACAAGGAGTATGGAGCATAGGCTGGAAGAGTTGTATAGCTTACTGCAATTTATGTTTTTACTTTTTAAGGAGATTGTAGAATTTGGACATAGAATTTTAACAGAAGAATCTACTTTTTAAAAATTACTGTATACCTATCCATATAACTTTTGGACATTGAACAATTATGTAGAGAATTTGTACAACTAGAAGAAGACTATTTAGTCATTTTATCCAACTGCCTTGTTTTGCAGATGAGAAAATAGGAATTCTATTTATTTGTATTAATGTCTTGTACCCTGTTGATGGTAACTTTGAATCCATTATTTCTCGTACAATAATGAGCTTTAGCTGGGCACATGGCTTCCTAGGTAGAGAGTACATTTCAGAACCTCTGTAACCAACTGTGGTCATCTCACGTTTTCTTCAAGTAAATGCAAACAGCACTGATACATTCAACTCACAACACTGGCTGGATATCCTCCCTTTTCTTTCTCTGGTCCTTCCTATGAGCTGGAATATAGAGGGAAGTACACTCTGACTGGGCAGAAGGATAATGACCTACAGAATGCAGCATTAGTACAGGAGAATGGGTCTCTGTATAAACTTGTGAGACAGATCTACTTATGTACCCTGGGTTATTTGCCTAGCGGTAAGGAGACAGAAATAAATTTCCATTACTTAAGCTGCTGTATGTTTGAATCTCTCTGTTACATGATTATAGCCTATGCTCTACTAATGTACTTCCTGAAATGCCAGATGTGTCTATGTGTGTGTACACATATGATACTGTTTACATGTCTAATATAAACTTAAAACCTTGCTATCCAGTTCCAAATGGAGTACAAATAACATGTGAACAACATGTAGACAGTTGCTTCTACTTCAAAAATCTGCAGATAAAAAGGCCCATAGTATAATTTAATGCCTAACCTTTTCCTAGTGATGTCAGCTTCTCCTTGCACATCTGGGAGCTTATGCAATTTCAAAAAATTTCTATTATGTTTAAGTTATCTGGTCAATTTCAGTTAATTTAAAACTAAGAACCTTAACTGACAGAACATACAAGCTTCAGAGGGTTCATGAATTCCTTATATGAGGTACTAAGTAGTTAAAAGACACAGAATCTTCTGGGGAGAGGTTACATGGCTTATGTCATTCTCAAGGAAGCCACGATGTGATGTGGATGTATATGTAGGAAGAAGAACAATGTAACACTGTATATCCTTCCAAGATAAAAGAACATAGATGAACCTTTTGCCATTTCTAGGAATAAGTTTAAATATTAAAACTGAACGAGAATCAAACTGGATCAAAAAATGAGACAGCAGAAAGGATAACAAGAAAAAAAAGAAATAGCTCTTATTAAAAGGATAATGTTTGATCCCTGGCACCACAAGCTACACTGGCCCTGCCTCCAGGTGCACTGAACCAGCCACTGAGACCAGGTGTGTGGTGGCACATGCCTGTAATCCCAGTGCTTGGGAGGCTGAAAACAGGAGGATTACTATGAGACTGAACTGCATAGTGAGACCCTGTATAAAATACATTTAAAAAAAAAGAGGGGGAGGAGGATGCAAATGATTTCAAGATAAAGCAAACAGTAAATGAACTGACCAAAAAGTACACTGTTCAGGATATCTAGCACTGAAACACAAAGTACATGGTAATCTGTAAAATACAAGACTGAAGAATAAAGAATTGCGGCTGTGTCAAGAGACTGTATCTGTCACTACCAGGTGTAGCATTCTCAGGAGCCAGTTGAAAATTAACTAGAGAAAGAAGGTGAGACAGCTTAGCCTGAATAATTAGCTATTGTGAACTGCTATAATTAAATGAGAAACCAGAGTTCTGTATGCCGGTGATAATTTTTTTTTTTTTTGGGGGGGGAGGTGGCACCAGGGATCAAACTCAGAACCTTTAGCTTGCCAGTCAAACACCTATTCTACTGAGCTATCTCCCTGGCCCCTGATAATGTTTTGTTTAAGAGCATGAACTCTCCAGCACTTTAATTGGTTCAAAAGTCAAGTTATTTCCATGTGATCAGGGTCAATATCTATAGTGATAAAGCAAGTTAATAGTATGTATTCTTGATGTATTGTTAGGAAAATGATATTGCATCTCTACAATAGTCTCCTTCCAAATCAATAATCTCAGTCTAATTATGAAAAAAAAAAAAAAAAAAAAAAGACAAATCACAACTGAGTCGGCCATTTTATAAAAAAACTGACCAATACTCTCAAAATTGCTGGTCACACCAGAAAAATCTTGCTATGCTCTCTGTTAAAACTAAGAGGTCCTAGGGAGGTATCATAATTTTGTAATGTGGTATCTTTAACAAAATCCTGACACAGAAAGGAGTGTTAGGTAAGAAGCTAAAAAAATCCAAATATAGACCTTAATTAATAATAGTGTATCAAGATTGAGTCACTAACAGTAACTGATGTTCCATATTAATGTAACATATATTTTTTATTTAATTTATTTAATTAATTAATTTATTTTTTTTGTGGGACCAGGGTTTGAACTCACAACCTTGCACTTGCCAGGCAGGCACTTGTGCCACGGAGCTATCTCCCCAGCCCAAGATATATTTTTTAAAAACTGGTATGGGGTATACAGCAACTCAATGTGCTATCTTTGAAATTTTTCAATAAGTCTTCAGTAAAACTGTCCTAAAAAATAAATTTTACTTTCTAAAAAATGCAGCTATTTTACTAAATTTGAGCAATTTACTTAATCTTTTTGTGCTTCATTTGAAAATCAGAATTGTTAACCTGATAATTATAGCAGCTTAACTTAAAAAAAAAAAAAAAAAAAAAAAAAAAAACTATGGTAAAGACTAAAAGTTAGTAAAGAGAAATGAGTTAGTATAAATTAAAGTGCTTAAAACTTGTATGCCTCAGCCAGGTGTGGTGGCTCACGCCTGTAATCCCAGCACTCGGGAGGCTGACTGAGGCGGATTGGTGCGAGTTTGAGACCAGCCTGGGCTACAAAAGTGAGCTCAAGGCCAACCTCAACTGCATAGCGAGACCTTGTCTCAAAAAGACAAAAAAACCCCAAAAAAACAAAAAACTTGTATGCCTCACAGAAGTACCCAGTGAGTATCATCCACAATTGTATTTTTAAATAGTTTTAAAGTGCAATATTTTATTTAAATTGACCACAATACATTTTAACGTGCATTATTTAACTTTATAAACAAATTTGTAATAATATCATCAATTTAAAAGATGAAAAAATTTAATTTCAAAGTGATTAAATCAAGTGAAATATAAACTACGTACAGTCACATGACAGATCACCATATAAACTTGCAGGCTGTGATAGGAATTTGTCTAGAATTAAGATCTTGGGATTCTACTATAACAAGTGATAGCTCTGTTACATGGAGTTTAGAATTCTTCAGTGTACAAAAACCAAAGTTTATATTGCAGTACCAAAGCAATTAGACCACCTACAAGAGAAATGAACCGAGGCTACAGACCCAAGATCAAAAATAAAAGGTGAAAAACTTTTAAATCACTTAGATGAATGGAGGCAGAAATTATCAGAAGTCCAATGCTGAAGCAAACATTTCCCTTAGCTAGAATATACTTGACAAAACACATTATCTTCCAGTGATGCCTCTTAACTGCTTTAAACTATCCAGATCTGTGGTGAGTGTTGTGATTCTGAGTATGCAGAAACACTGTGCTACCTCCTTTTTTCTAATAATTCAAATTTAGCTTAAGTTCTGAGATTTACATAAATATAATGACCTTTTAAAGAAGAAATTAGTGTGTCATATATATTTCCCCATTATGTCTTAGTATTTTAAGATATCAACTGATGGCAGGCACAAAGAGTGTCCTATTATTTCATTATTTGCAAATACTATGTAAGAAAATGAACCGTTTCCAATTTATACAGAAAAATTTAATGAATGTCATTGCAACTTCTTTTGACATTAACTGTGATGGGTTCTGATTTGCTTAAACAAGGGCAATCACTTAGGGAAGTCTGACTGCTCACTTAATCAAAAAGCTGAGGGCAAGAAAAGTATTCTAATGACAAAGGTCAAAGACTCAGAGCCAGAGGGGTGAAAGAAGATGTAAGAATTAGATATATTAAATCTAGAAAAAAATAGAGAAGTGAAAGTATAAATATAAAGGTCATTCTAAAATCTAAAATGTATCTCCTTTAATCAATACAATGTTAAGACTGAAATCTCAAACTACTAGGAATATGAAGTTGTTGTGACATATTTCTCTCATATTTTAAAAGTCAGAGACTTTTTTTTCAGTACATTTTATTTTTGAAATAATATTTCAGGAAAAGTTTGGTTCCTGAAGATGTGAACTGTTTATTCCCATGTCTGATCAATCTTGTTAATTAGTACTTAAAAAATAACTTTTAGATTTTAAAAATATTATTTTATATCTCCTATAAATAACATCAACTTTAAATGCTTGAAGAGTGCACATAACAGTTTCTCCATCAAAATAAAATTATTTTTCTTTCATAATGAATATCCTATACATGAGGATAGTATTTTAATATATATATCAAAGAACAGATTAATTCAACTTCAGGAATTACCTGCTATGCAAACTACCTTTTATTTTAAGCAATTATATTGACCAATGTATATATAGTCTTTCCAAGTTTACAAATGAACATAAATTTTATAGTAATTGTATAATTCCTTCTGGCTACACATTCATGTTAACAGTTCTATAACATGCTGGTAAAGGAATGTTGTATTTTTTCTAACTATAAAATTTTTGACATATGAATTTTCAAGTGGGATGATGATTATTGTTCAGATTCCCACAAGAATGATAAACAATCTTTTGTTATATAAGTTATTCTCAATGGCAACAAGTGTCCATAGAAAATATAAAACAATGAAATCATATTAGTTTAACTGATTTCCCATATTAAAAATTTTAGTACTTCCAGTCCTTTAAGATAATGGAAAATCATGAACTAACTTGAAATCTTTTAAGTTAAACATACAATTTACTTATATGAAGATATTCCCCTCTTTCCACCACATGAATAATTATAGATAACTAGCCTATATTTTTTATCATTCCAATCCCACAGCTCAGAATTCCATTTTTGAAGGTTTGAAGAGGAAGAAAAGAGTTAAATACTTCTAAGTAAGAGATATTTGAATATAAGAATTCATTTTATCTTAAGCTCCCTTATGATGCCTATATTAATAATAACCAACTTACAAATTCTAAGTGTATACAAAACCTCCAAAGAAATTTTAAGATAGTAATCAAACTAGTCAAATGATAAGCTCTTTGCACCTTTACATAACTAGAACTATTTTGAGTAAAGATGAATCTGAATGATGACTTTCGTGCTCTAACTTGTTAGACAACATGTTACAGTGGTTTAAATTGTTTAGTAAGATCAATATCAAAGATAAAGCCAGATTCCAAGGGTAAAGATGAATAAGGTCATTATGAAATTATCAATTTTTTCTTTATTTTCTTCCTTGTAACTAATTCTTTTTCTTGCCCTCTTTTACCAGTTACTATGTCTAGACCCTCTATGTTCTTTTAAACTCTCATAAAAGAATTCCTTCATTTCCCCAAAATTGCATGAATTTCAGTGAAAGTGAAGGCAATCTCAGAAAAAAATGTGACTCAATATCCTCTATATTAGACTGGGAGCTGCAACACAGACAAGACAAAGAGAAATAACCACAGGAAAATATTATTGACAACTAAAATGGTGTCAAAAAATTGGCAACTACAATATACATCTTTTTGTAAAACCATTCATTTCCATTAAATAAAAAATTAACTCTATAGCCTATTATAAACTAAAACGTCACAGAATTTTATATCACAGAAATATCTTCTTTAGTTTTGTTAAAAATATGGACTGTAAATGAATACAGCAAACGGTTAGGCAATGATACATGAACAGCTGCTATATATTATTTTGAAAGCAGAGTCAGATCTATATATGGAACACAAGATATTTCAAAATGAATGCTATTTGTTGTCATAGTTTTGCAGAATTAATGTTGGAACATTTTTAAAAATCCTAGCAAAAGTACCACATGTTCATACCAAGATATTATATATGCAGATGCACGTAGATGTGCATATAATAGATTTTAAATAATAAGTACTAAATTATTTTAACACATTACAAAATATCACCCCCAGCCCATTTCTAACAGTAAGAAAATAATCAACCTGCATGAACTGGAATCAGATTCATTTTCTTCTTCACTAGTGCCATCATCCACTTCTGGTCTATCCAGCCAATGTGCACCGCCACAATCTTCTGCTGTAAACTCAAATGCAGGGACTTCAGAGGTGGATGCCATTGGCCAAGAAGGTGAATTCTGAAAATCCAGTTGGCTGGACCTTCGGTAACCAATTGAAGCCAAAGGCAATTGTAGGTTACATGGATCTAAAAACTTTCTCCCACCGTTTGCTCCAGTCTGTCCTCGATTCCAAAATTCTCCCTGCTGGCTGTCAACTGTAGAATTAGGACATGATGCTTGATGGCCAAACCACCTCCATCTGATTTTCAAAATCTGTTTCACATCAAACTCTTTACGAGAACCAGACATCCTCAGAAAAACCAAGTGATCGTCTAGGCAACGGGCAAAAAGCACTGCACAGATTTGTGCATCCAACCAAGACAAGAGGAGTAATATGCCCTGTTGTACACAACAAACAGATTTAAAGGAAAATAAATCACATCCATATATATATATATAGATATATCTATATTTACTTTTATGCCAATCTATCAGATTTTAAAGAACAAAGGATAATGAATAAAGACGAAACCCGGTGGAACATTCCGTTCAATCAGAGCAAACTCTCATCCACCTATCCTGAAGCAGCTAGACCACTTTCCTAGTTCTCCTTTCCCACACTGACCATTAGCTCTCACAAACACTGACAGCATTCATTAAAGTCCTTTCAAATGCAGAACACCACCCCCTTTTCTTAAACCACAAATGACGGAGACAGAAAGCACTATCCCAGTGCAGTATCCAGTCTCTACTGCTTAGCCTATTAACTGTTTTATTGCCACGGAAACAGGAAACATTCCAGAGCATTTTCCTTTGTAGTTAAAAATCACTTTACAACCCAAATGTTTCTATTTTTAAACCAAATTCCTTGGTGAGAAAACACAAAACAAGTTTTAAAAAAGCATTTTTAGTGAGATAAGTTATGATGATTTCTAAGCTGTGCTCTATGGACAGGGGTAAGGAGGAAGGAGTGCAAAGGTGGGGTCCAGACTGTTACTTGCTGCCTCTATCTTCTCCTTTTAAAAAGGACTATGTTTAACTAATATAGTGAGGTTCTGGTAAGATTTCATTTGGAATAAGAAAAGAGAGGAGAATTAGCATAAAAAGTTGGAAAACTATAGATCAAAATACAGCAGTACCCTTTTTTGGAATAAATAACCTGAAGGTAATTTTGCTCTATAAATAATAGGGCCTCTTCTATTTATGTAATATTCAAATTTCTATGATACAACTTAGGAAAAGAAAAGGGTAACTCAAGAAAACTACCAAGAACCAGAAAAGTACTACTTCCTAGGTGTTCACGTACCATAATGGTGCCCTCTGTTGTTAATGAAGCAAAACTGTGTGAACATGGACACAGTTATAGTAAATTAATAAAATATGTTATCATGAATAATGCATCCTCCTAAACATTGTGAGGAACACAGAGACACTTCAGTTATTAACCCATCCATAATTAAATCTGGTTATTGAAACAAATATTTGACAAGTTAAAATGAAACATTATAATACCATAATATGAACACTTTGTGACTTACAAATGCAGAATTTTCTTATTTACCATGTTCAATATCTACTCCTATGTCAAATAATTTCACACAAAAAGCAGTATCTATCTATATCATTTAATTGAAAAAACAAAAAGTTGCTTTGGAGGCTTAAAAAAAGTAATGAGGCACGTTATTTATACTGTCATTTAGGAGAATAAAAATGATTCTGAAAAAAACAAGGATGAAAAGTGCAAAAGGCCATGTACAATTCTGTGCTTAATATCGTGGGGAAAGCCACAAAAACTATTAAGAAAGAGAAAGGAAATATCAGGATGCTGAAGGTTTACAGCCTCTTTAAAATAGCAAGAAGTTGTTTAGGCAAATGCTATAAATGCTATAAAGAAAGCGATTAATCAACACAAGAAGTGAATATATTAACAAGGAAAAAAAGGGAATATTGTGTGGCCAGCCAACCTTCCATACCTAATAATGTTAAGGAGCAAGAGATAAAGTTAGATGAATCTGATGAGATAAATGATTTGAGCATAAAGTAAAAGTGTTATTAAGTGAACTGTTGAATAGGACAATGCTCTTGAAAGTTAATTTGGTGGTAGTATGCAGGATGCATTAGAGAGTGAATCGACAGTCTTCCTTCTCTTTTCACCTAGGCATACTCCTTTCTTGATAAATACCCTTTAACTCCATTCTAACTTTATTTCTATTTTTCAGAACAGGCATACTGCTGCGTCTGTGAAGACAGTATACATTATATTGCTTCTTTCTTTGCTTATAATGCTGTTACTGTGTTAAAATTCTACTCATACCTGGCACAACAGCACATGCCTATAATGTTAACTACTCAGGAAACTGAGACAGGAGGATTACCAGCTTGAGGCCAGTCTGGGCAACTTAGCAAGACTCTCAAAATAAAATTAAAATTGAAATTAATTTTTTAAAAATGGCTGACAGGTTAGGAAGATAGCTCAGTGGCTTAAGTGCCTGCTTGGTAAGCATAAGGTCCTGAGTTTGATCCCTAGTACCAAAAAAAGAAAAAAAGGGGGTGGGGGCTTTGTTTATTTTATTTATTTATTTATTTATTTGAGACAGGGTCTCACTGTGCAGTTCAGGCTGGCTTTGAGCTCACTTTTGTAGCCCAGGCTGGTCTCGAACTCACAACGATCCTCCTGCCTCATCCTCCCAAGTGCTGGGATTACAGGCGTGAGCCACCACGCCCGGCATGTTTAAACCCTAATGCCACAAGAGAAAAAAAGAAAACCTTATTCTTTACAGTATAGCTCAGGCACTGTCAGCCTTATGAATGCTTCATTATTTTAGCCTTGCTGTTATTAACAATGATAGCACCAATGTTCCTCCCCAACAAAGGATTTTTGTTTACACTGAGCCAAGAGTAGATTTTTAGTTAGAATGACTGGAGTGCTCTAGGCACTAAGTGGACAGGTTGCTGGTGATAACCCTCTTGGAATGCATCATACAGATGGACAAACTTTCAGTGGAACAGCTCATAATGATCTACTCATTACTCTTTAGTCAAGCAAAATATCAAGCATTTAAATGTACAAGACACAACAAGAGACAGAGGAATCACAAACACATCTTGCTTTTAGGAAGTTTTAGTCAGGTGTGGTGGTCCGTATCTGTTGCCAAGGCAACTTAGTGAGATGCTTTCAAAATAAAAAGGGCTGGGAGTTTGGTTCTGCAGTCTATGCTGCAATTCCCAGTATAGAAGAAAATAAGTTTAAAACTTAACATCTGATAAAGGATAGTTAAATGAATATTATAAAATAATGAATTTTAATAATTACAATTTCACATAAATAAAATTTTTAATTAGACTCAATCAACAATACCAGTATTTACAGTATGTGCTGGTTCAATAAGCTAAAAGTGATTTTAGTTGTTTTGTTGTTTGGTGGCCCTCTGAAGCCTAACTTAAAAATGGTCTTCACTGAAGGCCACTGGGGTGTGAGATATTTCTCAACGTAACTCTTTATAAGAAGAAATTGGGGGCCGGTGAGATGGCTCAGCGGTCTAAAGCACTTGCTTAGGAAAGCTTAGGCAACTGCAGGGATTGCGGTTTGATCCCCAGCACCACAAGGTGCACCAGCCCCACTCCCAGGGGAGGCTGAGCCAGCCATAATACCAAAAGAAAGAAAGAAAGAAAGAAAGAAAGAAAGAAAGAAAGAAAGAAAGAGAGAAAGAAAGATGTAATATGAAATGAAAAAATATTAAAGCTTTGTTCCTATGCTAAAAGAGTATAAATATCTTTTCCACCAGGATTTTGAGACATACACTGGATATATATCTCTTCATTGTAGAAGCTGCTCTAAATAGCTGGGAGGTGCAGGGGTGATCAGTAGTGAAATCAGCTTGCTGACTTTAGAGGGATCTTGGGTTGGGAAAGGCCAAGTGAAGCATTCACCACTCCTACCCTGATCATGGCACACACACATATACACACATCCTCATAGAATCATTTACACACTTTATCACCAATACTTTTGTCAGTGCTGTGCCACTCATTCACCCCAGTAATCAATTTAGTAGAGTGGTGAGTAGCTACTCTCCATGTTTGTGAAATCTGCAGACATCTTTACCAGAGCTTCAGTTACTACCATAAGAAACCACATAAAGCCCAAACCCCACCGCTGGGAGCTGAGCCTGCGCACCCGCTGCGGGTAAGCCCCTGCGCCCCTCTG
>PVJA010040123.1:0-18687 GCA_004027025.1 Myocastor coypus | reverse complement strand
AAAAAAAAAAAAAAAAAAAAAAAAAAAAAAAAAAAAAAAAAAAAAAAAAAAAAAAAAAAAAAAAAAAAAAAAAAAAAAAAAAAAAAAAAAAAAAAAAAAAAAAAAAAAAAAAAAAAAAAAAAAAAAAAAAAAAAAAAAAAAAAAAAAAAAAAAAAAAAAAAAAAAAAAAACCAGAAAGAAAGAAAATAAAACAAATCCAACAAACAAGCAAAAGACCTCATTTATGTAATTACAACAGTAACTAATACTAGAAAAGACAGGGCAGAAGTGGCAGGAAGATGCTGCTCTTTGGCATAAATTGCAATCGATTAGGGATCAGTTCTCAGGCTCAAATTAGAAATGAGATTTCAGATAAGTGAGGCTGGCATTGCTGCCTTGAACACCTCAGAAGGAGAGAATGGATTTATCAGGAGTGAAAAAGAAGAGCTTGCTAGGGGTCAAAGGAAATAATAAAAGGTCCAGCACTAGGGCTCCTTCTACCAAACGAAAGGACTGCTCTGATGAGAAGTCCAAAGATCACTCTGAAGACAAAGGGGCCACCAAGGAGTCTAGTGAGAAGGACTGCGGCAGGGCTAAGACCTGGAGAGGCCCAGTGCTTCCAGTGGAAGCAGCAGCACCAGGTCTCGGTCTACCTCAACTTCTAGCTCAGGTTCTAGTACCAGCATAGGCTCGAGCAGTGGCTCCACTTCCTCTTCAGCATCCCGATGCTCTGGAAGGTCCAGGACAACTCGAAGCTCCAGTTCCAGTAGCTCCTCTGGTCTCTAAGTCCTTTTTGGTGCAGACATGACACCAGGCAGTGCTCCCGCTTCAAATCCAAACCACCTAAAAGTGATGAAAAAGAGAGCAAAAGGCGAAGCCCTTCCCCTAAACCCACCAAACTGCACACTGTGAAGCTTACCAGGAACGTGACCAAGTACCACGTCATGGAGATATTTTCCACCTATGAGAAGATTAAAATGATTGATATGCCTGTAGAAAGGAGGCATCCTCATCTGTCCAAAGGCTCTGCATATGTGGAGTCTGAGAATCCAGATGAAGCTGAGAAAGCACTCAAGCACGTAGATGGAGGACAAATTGATGGTCAGGAGATCACTGCTACTGCAGTGCTGGCTACCTGGCCTAGGCTGCTACCCCGGTGATTCAGCCCTTCCAGGAGAATGCTGCTACCACCTCCCATGTGGTGCAGGTCACCCCCATGGATGAGGAGAAGGTCATGCTCCCCAAGGTGCAGGTCCCCTGTAGGCAGGTGGTCCTGTTCTCCTGGCTGCCGCCACCATGGGAGCCTCTTTAGCTTCAGTTCTTCCTGTTAAGGAGCTCACTCCTGTAACTTATGTCTCACACAGCTCAGTTTGGTCACTTCTCTCACCTAAAATGGAGCAGTAGAAGTGGATCCCTAACTCAGGCCGACTTCAAGGCAGCAATGGAGACACTTGGTCCTAAGGTGGGTTCTGGCTGCAGAAGTGCTGCTGGTTTAGGCCTGTGTCCCTGAAGGCACCCGACAGTGTTCTGTCTAGAAAGTCCACCCATTCCCACCCATCTTCTGAGAGCCTGTTCAGTGGCAGAGCCTGTAGGAGTGAGCAAGCCTCTAGGTGGCGGAGTGCCCCAAGCTTTCGAGATGATTTGGGGGCAGTTGGTATCTAGCGATACCCTGGGAACAATCTCCCATTCCCATTAGGCCCTCTGCTTCCTGCTTGAGTCCTCCAGCTTCTAGGGTCCCATACCCAGGGAGAGAACAATCCCCCTTTAGCTGCCATAAACGATTATGTCTTTTCACACTCTCCTCTACGTCCCTACCCCATTTGTCTCTTTTACTCTGAAATGTTGATGAGTAGCTTGAGAGCCAGCTTTGCAGGTCACCATGAAGCACCACCCCCCATTTCACCCGCTATCCAATGATGGCCTTGCAGGTTATTTTGGCAACATGTGTGGATGACCGCCTGAGCAGTTCTCCTGGAAAGAAAAGCGACTGTCTCCATTTTGACTGAGCTTGACCCTATTCCCTTGTATTGAAATGTACAGAGCTGGCTAGGACTTCTCATTATCCTCTCAATTGGCCTTAAGCAGTGTGTATTGGTCTAGCCGAGGTGCTGGTGGTAGCTTTTGAAGATGGCACGTGTGTTTCCCTGATAACAGGATGAAGAGCCAATGCTCCACGGTGTCAGCTGGGATCGAGCCTCGAGATAGAGGCTATGACTTCCTGGGGCTTGAAAAGATCACACATCAGAGCTGAAGTGCCAGACCCCTAAAATATTAGATATCACAATAGCATAATGTAAATTACTTCTTTTGCATATCTCTAAATATGGCAGAGGTGAATGCAGGCCTCCTACCTAGCCCAGCTCATAGTGCTCACCTTCTTCCCACAATCCCCTTCAATGCCTACCTCCTTCCCACAACTCCCTTCATTGCTGACCTTCTTCCCACAATTCCCTTTCACAAGCCACTCCTCTTTCTCCAATGAATAAAACCCGAGTGCAGCCCTGAGTCACCTTCTTGGTTCCAGAAAGCCATCTTCATGGCAGGACTTAGGGCCTCTTGGCTCCCCAATAATTATATATATATATATATATATATATGTATATATATATATATATATATATATATATATATATATATATATATGTCTTAGTGTCTTTGTTATCGCCGTGGGTTGCATTGGGAGTGGTAGATTGGAATTAACTTGGTGGAATTCCAATAACGTGGTTTTAGGATTGTAAGTTTAAACTTCTTAGGCCGAGAAGAGAGCCAAGAAGGGACTCTGACAAATATGTACATTACTTTTTTGGGCTTTTATTGTACGGTCAGTGCTACAAAATTTGAGTTTTGTAACTGTAGTATTTTAGATAAGGTTGTGTTTGTACTTTGTTGTGCAAAAGAATTGAATAAATCTAGGATTAGAATGCATAAAAAAAAAAAAAGGAAAGAATGAAGAAAGAAAGGAAAAAATGGTACCACCTGGTTGATGAATTAACCAAATCTCACCTCCCTTGTGCCACAGAGCCTCCTCCAGGACCATATTTTCAAATACAGACCCTCAAGTGGGAAGCCCCTGGAGTGAGGCCTATTCTGGGTCAAGTTCCTGCCTGGTTCTGCTGTGCCAGCACAGGACACCGGCTAGAGACTGAGATGGTGGGCTTTCAGCTGGCTGGGAAAATGTTACAGCTGGGCAGTGTTTTAATTTGAGGAGTGAATTGTACTCAAGCCTGGGGTTCCAGAGCCAGCACAGCTTGTGGTGCTGAGGATTGAACTCAGGATCTTTGCACTTGCCAGGCACGCACTTAGACCACAGAGTTATATCCCCAGTTCTTCAAGGTTACATTGTTAATTGCTAACAGGAAAAATCTGAACCTGGGCCTTTGACTTATATGAATCTCTTGAAATTCACAAGTACCAAACTTTACAGTTGCGTTTACTTAAAATATTCTCCAATTAGATAACATTTAAAAATATAATTATTTCTCCTGAGGAGTAGATAGTTAACTATAATCCCCAGATAATCTTCCTGATTGTGTGTCGCCCCAATTCCAGATGAGCTTCTATGGGAGTCTCCTTGCTTAGCCTAGTCTTATTCCATGACTGAGCACAGTTTCTCTGGCTACTCCGATGTAGTCTATATTTTCTGGGCTTTGGCTCTAGCAGAACACCTATCCCGCATCCCCTCCCCCACTAGTACTTTGGGGTTTAAGCCTGAAGGTCTTAGAGGAGACCTTCGCTCAGGTGGATGTTCTTCCTGGTCCGGTGCCACACCTTTTGCATCTTCTAGTGCTTGATTTCCTTCTTCCTTAGCTATTGAATTTAACCACCTGAGCAGTCTCTCTGCCTCTAATTTTCATCCTTACATGCTATTGTTTTTGCACAAAAGCCCTCGACACTCTCATTGCCCGTGGTTGTACGTATGTAACAGTCTAAATTCCTTACAGCATATTTCAAACTCCCAGAATTTGGCTCTAATATAACTTTCTCAGCATACAGTCTCCTACTTCTCTTCAAGATACTTTTTCTAACCAAATTGGTCCCTGCTGTTCCCAAGAAGTTTGAGTTTGATAACATTCTTCTCAAAGTCCCTTGCCATAGTGCTGACCCTGAGATGACCTTGTGCTCCTCTTTGTAGGATGACATCTGTACCTTCCTAGTCCATTTCACCCTCTGCCTTCTAGGTGAGACTCTGCAGATTCATGTGCTCCTCTTTGTCTCTTTCCATAACATTTGAATTTTTAAGAAAGCCATTATACAGTGGTTTCTGCTTTGGCACGTAGGTACTTATAACTTGTGAGTCTCTTTCAGCTGGTCTCTGTCTCTCTGCCTCTCAGGCTGTCTCTGTCTCTCTCTGTCTGTCTCTATCTCTGTCTCTGTCTCTTCTTTTGTTGTTTCCTGAAGAAGGGCTACTTCTTTTCCTAGATGTGGCTACTGTACCACACCTTCCTGATAATAGGCAGTCAGTAAAAGCTTGCTGACTACACTATATTCTGATAAAGTTTGTTTCTGATTATTGTGACCAAGATGATTTCATTAAAACTGGCAGTTTAAGGAGAGCTAAAGTTATTTTTAGATTTTCTTGTGGCCCTGACAGAATCTTATGTTTGATCAGATGTTTTCTTTAACATTATTCCTTCTGACACACCAAATATCTGCGTGCAAGGGAGCACAGAGCCATCTGCTCCTTGTTCTAGATGTCACCCCTCATCTGTTCCTTAATGAGGACTTCAGCAATCTTCACATAAAAGCAAAATGACCTGACCCAAATAATCTGAGTGAAACCCACTCTATACGCCATGGTCTTCTTGTTTGTGGAAAATAAAAGTTTTGCTCTCATATTAACAGTGTTCTCTGAACTGTCACTGAGATAAAATTTGTGTCACAAAATTATCTGTTGCAGGTCTTCTGTATTCATCCTCTTCCCTTCTCCAACCTTTTTACTATCTTCTGCTTCTGATTTTAAGAGAGCTTGTTTGAATAAAATACATAATTAACAAGCATATTAATATATTTTATACAGCAAGTACAGTATATATCATATAATAAATATACACATATGCAGATATGTGTATACTTTATGTATGTATAATATATGATGTCAATATATAAGTATATAGTATGTGTATACATGTGTGTATTTGTATGTATGTATATATGTTATATGTATATAATATATAATATATATCACACACACATATATATACATATATATATATATATATATATATATATATGTATATATATATATCCATCCTAGGAATGAAAAGTTTGGAAGCTAATAATACCTTTTTTTCTTTTTGACATTAGGGTTCAAACTCAGGACCTTGCACTTGGCAGGTAGGAGCTTACGCCGCTGAGCTATCTCCCTGGTCCCTAATAACATTTTTAAAAAATAGATGGTGATCTTATGGTAAATGTAAACACTGAAATAATTTGTAAAATTAACTATGGTCCTTTGGGCCAAATTATACCAGCCTGAGGCCCAGAAGAGGGCATCACCCAATGCCATTAACATATTGGATCGCCCAACTCCCCAGGGAGCTCACTGTTCTGTCCTGTGTTGTGGTTGCTGGGATCTCATGGAGAACTTGAAATACACTTAGAGAACAAAAATGAGAATAATGAACCTGTGAAACATGACGACAAGTCACCGAAGGAGAATTCAGTGGCAGGGTGAAGGCCACCTCTGGGGCAGCTCTTCACAGCAGCACCTCCCACGGGCCCCACTCCTCCCCAGGAGCCGGGTGGGTTTCAGGCCTCGGACACCCGCACTGCCTGTGGGCGGGGTCCTCCTGCACTGCACGCTGACGTCTTCTCTACCGAACCCACGCAGCAAGCCCTCTCCATTACTGTGTAACCATGAGCTCCATGCTGGGCCTCTGTGTACATCACCTCGGGTCTTCACTTTTGTGTCATGGTCCCGATGTAGATTCTGATGGACAAGAACTGGATCTCTATCAGAAACATGCAATTGTGCTCTGATTGCATGCAGTTGTGGGGGTTTCTAGGCTCCATGAGGCTTCTACTCTCATGTTACTAAGCTATAAATTCTGAGGGCAGAGATTGTGCCTTATTCAAATTTCTACTCTCAATGAACTTGGCATATGATAAATGCTTGGCAATGCTCTATGAACTAAATAATTTAAAAATTAAGACAATTATCTTAGAAAAATGGGGAAACAATTGCTCTATTAATAACAAGAGTGTCTATAACATTAAGCTCTATGGCTGTTAGCCTCAGGCTCATTGAATGCAGGTACAGGAAAATAGCTAGGATAATTTAGGAGTCAGAATTCAGTAGGATATAAAGAAAGCTCTCCCAGAAGGGGATTGCTGCTTCTACAGGGTGAAGCAAGTTAAAACAAATGAGAGCCTCCTCAGGCTGCTTTTGGAGGTGCACTCTCCTCTGTGGTATGATGAGTAAGGTAGAGGCCATGGAGCCAAACTACTTGAAGGTCTTGTACACAGGGCTTTGCGGAGCTAGTTTTTACAGTGAGCTCACTGTTCTTAAGGGCTTAGAGTCTCAGATCCCAAACAGTGGGTTAAACAGGACCTGCAATCATGCATAGAACATGACCAGAGCAACCAGAGTTTTACTGGGAGGAGCAGAAGTTGTAAAGATATTTATAGAGACTTTAGAATGACAAAGAATGGCAGTTTCTAAGTAACCAGGAAAATAAAGTAAGAGGGAATAACTGGATGAAAGGGGCATCTATGGCAGGCAGGGTTTGGTAAATTTCCACGCCATCTATCTCCAGCCTGAAATTTATACCCAGGGTTAGGAAAGACCCAGGGTATTTTTGCCAACCTTTTTCCAGGGTCTGTTGAACATTTATAGTTGTCCAAATTGATGTTGTTGTTCTAGGCAATGCTGAAGTGTTTAGAGTCTGCCAGGCTCCCCATTTCCAGACAGGAGGATAAAGACAGTCTTGCCAATTGGAATGCTGGATAATAATTCAAATCTGTTCCTAGGGAAAAGCTGGGAGCCAGGGTCTTTCTCTTGCTCACAATGTGCTAAGCTTGGGATAAGGGCTATAGTGAGTGCTCACACTGTTGTTCAAACCCTTGTTTTGTACTCCATAATGCCTACATGTTTAGCTTATGCTAGGCCCCACAAGCTTTGAGTGAGACAGACAAGACTGAAACTAGTTCTTTGTGTATCATCAGAAAAAATTGGAATGCGAATGGTGTGGTCCAACTTCTTTGCTTATCAGGAAAATCCAAGATCTGAGTTCCTCCTGATCACATCGCACTGTACTAGAGGTAGGATAGAGGAAGAGGATATCCTGACTTTTCTTTCTATTTTCAATTGACTGCTTTTCTACTCTCTTGGAGTGCAGGAGACTCTATTTTCTAGATTTCTCATAAAACCAATGAATCCCACATTGGTTTTCAATTGCTGTGTCTGTGGGAGGAAGCCCCCGGAACTTCCAATTGTGCCATCTAGATGACCTCTCGGTTCCTTTTCTTATAGAAGAAAAAAGGACCCCAGAGATCTTGAACAAATTGTTTGTATGTCTGGAGATGGTTTGGAGATTGGGATTTGAAGCCAGGCCTATAAGCCTCTAAAGAATGTATTTATCCTGTTCAACTGCCCACCTTCCCAGTAAGCTCTGTGTGCAGTAAGGGCTGAAACAATGGAAATAGAAGAGGATAATATAAATAAAATATTTTCCTTTATCATAAAATGCTTAATTGTCATAATAAAATCTTTTTTTTTTTTTTTTGTCTTTTTGAGACAGGGTCTCACTATGCACTTCAGGCTGACCTTGAGCTCACTTTTGTAGCTCAGGCTGGTCTTGTACCAATCCTCCTGCCTCAGCCTCCCAAGTGCTGGGATTATACGTGTGTGCCACCACACCTGGCTCATAATAAGATCTTAATACCATACTGTAAACTCCTTGACGTATGGAAGTTTTCCCCCCTCTCCATCTCCTTCTTCGCTTTCTTCCTCTTTCTCCTCCTGCTCAGTTTGAGGCAGAGATGGGCAAGTCATGCAGATGGGACTCGAATCTTCAAGCCTCCTGCCTCAGCTTCCCCCAGTGCTAGAATTACAAGACTGTACCCTGGTGCAGTTCGTGCTTGAGATTCCCTCCTGCTCAGCACAACGTTCAATAAATGAGTATGATTATTTTGTAGTTGTTTCATTCTAAACGTAGCTTCCTATTCAAAGCCAGAGATATTTGTTTAGCCAGTAGATATTTATTTAGCATCTTCTACAGACCATATAATAGCTTATATTGTAGAGTTATAATTTTCAGCAAAAGAAGCAAAATTCTTCCTTTCAGAAGAAATTTGGGACATAAATTCTAATTGGAAGTAAATAAAAATATGTGTGTACATGCATGTGTTACACACATGCTATATACACAAATATATACATATATGTATGTATGTATATATAGACATATAGGTAGATATTTAAACCAAAGGTGAGTGAATAGAGATGTCTATGTCAAATAAGAAGAAAAAGCACTCTAGGCGAGATGTATAAAGGGATGTTTGAGAAACAGTAGGCAAGTTGTTAGGGTTTTGGACCTGAGGACAAGCCCAGTGTGCAGAGGAAAAGCAAGTAGGCTGGAGCAAAGAAAGGATGAGAAGAGTGATGTGAGGAGCCAGAGGAGCAGCAGAACCATGGGAGGTGAGGAAAAGACCGTGAAGATCAAAACTTAAAAAATGATGACCGTGCAAAGCACATTATCACTAATCCTCCTCAGAACACTTCCCCCAACCGAACCCACATCCCTTCTTCTTGCCATGGTCTGCAGCAGCTCTGGAAATCCTCTTTCATAAGTGTTATCAGTTTTGCTGTTGTGGCTGCTTGAGGGTCTTACCTTTCATTGTCATTTTGACTTTGAGGAAGACCCCCACCAGTCGTCTGGTGAATAGGTGGATGAGAACAAATCGGAATGTGCTTAGAGCCTGCCATCCCATTGGCTGGAGCTTGGAAGCAGCAGGCAACTTTTTTTTTTTTTTTAATGTATTTAGTACAGGGTCTCACTCCACAGCTCAGACTCATAGGGATCCTTCTGTTTTCATCCTACCCAGAGGTGGGATTATAGGGATGTGCCATCATGCCCAGTCTCAGTGGCTGGGTCAGAGCACCTAGGGGGAGTACTGACACGGCATGTTGTATTGGGGACCTAGCCCCACCCCTGTGCTTGCCTACACAGGTGCTTAGTCTGCTGAGCTACCTCACTGACCCTTGCATCTTATTTTTGATCACCTTGGTAAAAAACACTTATGAAAAGGGACTTCCTGAATTGCTTCTGAAAGTGGCAAGAATGATGGGTAAGTGTGTTTGAAGCAAGAGCAAGTATCTTGAGTGAGATTAGTGGCAGCGTGTCATATACTGAAATAACTTTTAAAAATGTAAACATATGCTGGGTATCTTGATCACTTCTTTTTGTAAATATTCAGTATAGGGTCTACAGGATCTCACTATACAGATTGGACTTGAAGTGATCCTCCTGATTTCAGCCTCCCAAAGTACTGGGATTATAGGCATGCACCACCATACCCAGTCTCAATCACGATCTCAGCATGCCCTGGGTGTGGGGCTGGCACGGCAAGCTGAGGAATGAACTCCAGTCTCTGCATCTGCCTAAGCGGGTGCTTTAATCCGCTGAGCTATCTGGCCGGCCCTTTGATCATTTCTTTTTTTTCTTTTTTTAAAGAATTTTATTTTATTTTTTTCTTGTTTCAGAACTTTTGTTTATTTATTTATTTATTTTCATGGCCGGCTCAGCCTGCCCTGATGGCAGGGCTGGCGCAGCATGTGGTGCTGGGGATCAAGCCACGGTCCCTGCAGGCGGTCTCTGCAGCCGCCCCCTAAGCAGGCGCTTTAGACCACTGAGCCATCCTGCCGGGCCCCCTTTGATCATTTCTTATTCATTCAGGAATTAGATTTATTCGTCAGGGCTAGGAAGCTATGGGACAGTGTTCGAGGTTTCACCCAAAGTGTACCTGTGTTCCGCGGTAGGGCTTTGAGGGTGATGGAATCGTGGATGCCACACCCATCCGTGCGCGGCTCAGAGATGGGACCTGGGTCAGGAGAGGGCACGATGTGGGAAGGCGCATTCTTGGCCATGGCTCCTCCCTGCATTCTCTGAACCCTGGTGGCCCCAAATTTAGCATCTTTTCTCTGCCATGTCCTTCTGCCATGCAGGTTCTGCCTGGAGCCAGGTGACCATGGGCCAGTCCTCTAGCACCTGAGAGTAAATTGCAGATGTCAGGTATTTGATGTTGGGGGGGGGGAAGTGAACAAAATAAATGGTCCCAAGAGGGGGCTGGTGTGATTTGATTTACTGGGGTGTGTGTGTGTGTTGTATGAGAATTGAGCCCAGGGCCTCTGTACTGCACAACAAAACTTGTCCTTTTTTGTTGTTAGTTTTTGTATTTTTCATTTTAAAACCAGGTTTCACTTCAGGTACTAAGTTTTCTAGGCTGGACTTGATTCAATCATCCTGCCTCAACCACTCCGTATGCTGTAATTACAGGATGGTGTCACCACACCTGGCTCCAATGAATATTTTTTAAAAATTCGTTCATTCATTCATTCATTCATTCATCCATTCATTCACTCATTCATTTCAAATGAGTGGTTCTCAACCTTTCTAATGCTGTGACCTCGCAATACAGTTCCTCACGTTGCGGTGACCCCAAACCAAAAAATAACTTTGGTGGCTACTTCAAAACTGTAATTCCAAATAAATAACATTTTATGATGGTTTTAGGTGACCCCTGTGTTTTAGTTGTTCGACCCCCACTGGGGTTGCAACCCACAGGCTGAGAATCGCTGATTTACAGGGTCTTGCCACGCAGCTGGGACTCGTAGTGATCCTCCTGTGTCAGCTGGTCCGGCATGGCATGCGGTACAAAGGGGTCAAACCTGAGTCCTTACACTTACTAGGCAAGTCCTTAGACTGTTGAGCTATCTCCCTGACCCCTCTGATGTACATTTTTGAGATAGAAAATGAATCGAAGGGACTGATACACTCTGGAGGACCTGTTGAGATGACATTTCAGAAACTAAGGGAGAAAAATAAGACAAAAGTGGGTTAAGCTAGGGTGGCAGGGGGTGGTAGAGAGAAGGGGGCGGGTATGGGACATTCTCTAGAGGCAGTATCACTGTGTTTGCCTTCTCTAGGTCATGGTGAGTGCTGGGTACAAATGAGTGGGCTTCTGTTCTGGGCGAAACAGTGGGAAGGGGACAGTACTACTTGATGAGGTGGAGATGGTAGGGCGGGGCGAGTCAGAGGCTAGTCTGTCTCCAGGAACTCTGCAGTCCATAATGATAACAGCTGCCATTTAGCTAAAATGTAATTATAAATGTTGGCACCAACATTTTATTAATGACCTTCCCAAAGCTAAAGCAGATTAAAGAAAGCGTGAAAGTCCATTTGCCTAAGGAGCAAGGGCCAGGACTGGAATTCAGACAGTCAATGTGATTTTTAAATTAAACTCACTGCTTGCTAGGGCAAACCCCTATAACCTCAGGTCATTTGGGTCCCAGATTCTTCTTTAACTGGATTTGCTGCCCTCTGCTGTTCATCCTATGAAACGACCTGTAGTTAAGATGGGTTATTTAGGAACTAGCCATGGTCAATTAAACTTAGCAAAATCTACTCAATACTAATTATTACCTCTGCAGAATTTCTTTGCAAGAAATACACAAAGTCCAAAAAATTGTATACATGCTTCGGGAAAAGCCTAATGCTCCTTGTGCTTGTACTACTGATTTAACACCTGCAGACTTTTATCAATAGGAGCCCTAAGGATGTAGGTCTAAAGATAAATCACTACACTGCCGGCCCTTAGAGAAGAAATTGAAAATTCAGCTGCATCATCTCAGTGGACACTTTGACCAACACTACCCACGCTTCAGTTCTTCACACTAATAAATGTCTGGAGGTCAGTGGTCACCACTCTGAACACCTCTTACAACTGTCAAGGCCATAAAGGTTAACTTGTATTAATCGTATGATACCACAGTAAATTTGGTATTAAATATTCATGCAAGTTGTTCTTTTCCTGAAATGTGCACACACTTTTCTTGGCGGACTCTGTATGTGTAGAACAAAACAGGCCCTGGTGTCAAGGTACTGTGATAGCCAATGACTTCCTGATAGCTTTCTTGACCAGAAGGATAAAATGTTTTAAGAGGCAAATGAAGTAGGGAGCCCCTGATAGAAAAATGAAAAATACAGCCCTTCTCCTTTTTTACTGAAGTGACCAGAGGACCAGAGGGCCAGAGGGCCAGAGGACGAGAGGACCAGAAGACCAGACGGCCAGAGGCCTGGCAAGGGTGTGGCTTCACCATAAGCTGTCACATCCAATCCTTCTCTTCTTTGTTTTCCCTACAGTCCTTTGAGGAGGGGCTGGGACAACTCACCTCCATGAACCCCCATCCTCCAGGCCACTGGACAAAACGTCAGCCATGGTGTCCTCTACCATTTCTGCCACTCTAGAAGGGATCAGGGCCTAATATTACTATCCATAAACCCTGTTAAGCTGTGAGGAACACAGCTTGACCCTCTGAAGATTCTCCAGCTTCAGCGCTGCCATTTCGTTCAGAGATATGACAGCTGTCAATCACACAGCATCTCCCGATGTTCTGCTGGCCTGCTGCTGCGGCGGCTGCAGTGGTCCTGCACAAACACCCATCACCCGCTCCAGATGTCTGCCTGACTGTAGAGAGCTTGAATTTGAACTAAAAAGTAGAATTCAATTTAGAGCAATCAGTAAGTGGGAAACAGAGGTTTACGTTTAGATCAGTTTGGACGAATCAGGGAGCTTGTATTTGGACCAATCACAGGCCTGCTCTTGCTGTCTAAGCAGTACTCTAGATGTGATTCTTGTGCTAGGCTGAATTTCTGTGGTAGTGCACAGGTCCAGTTCACATAAAGCCTGCTCCAGTGGTCTTGTAAGTCTGCTAATTTATTTTTCAGGTAGTATGACTCAGAATGTGGGGTAAAATCTACTTGGGATTTTTATCCTGAGCAGTTGAACTTAAAGAAAGGGAAATATCCCGCAAGCACTGGGGGCCATTAGCATGCAGAGCTCCAGGTACCAGTAGCCAATGAAGATCAGTGACAGAGAATAGTAACTGGCACAAGCCAGTAGAGACCAACAGCAGCTGGCAGTGTCCCCTGATGGAGCCTGGCATTAACTGGTGCCAGTGATACCAGGGCCCAGAGCTACTGTACTGAGTGCTCAGGGCTGCCTGTAGAGCTGCCCTTTGCTGATTCATGAGTTCTGTCTGAGCCAAGCAAAAGAACTCTCAACTGATTGGTAAGGGAGACTTTGAGGAGACAGTAGCATTGGAATCGGATCCTGGAGGCCCAGCAACATTGTAGGGAAAATGGTATTCCGAACCAAAGACCTAGCTTGAACAGGAGCTGGGAATAAGACAGCAAGTCCCGGAGCAGAGTGGTGAGGGCCTGGGGGTAGTGTGTGGACACTGCAGGAGAGTGTCTCCGCCAGAGCACAACTCTGTCACTGATCTCTTCTGTGACATTAGGAACTTTGTTTAGTCTTGTTGAGCCTCAGTTTTCTTTTCAGTAAAGTAGTGATTTAAAGTACATATCTCAACTGGCTTCTCCCAAGTTTTAATGAATGCAAAGTACAGAATACAGTTCTAGCTCATGGAGAGTGCCCTAGAACGTCCACCAATAGCTGCAGAGGAGAGGAGCCAGAAGGTTGGAAGCGACTTCCAGAGGGCCTTAGATGCCATACTGAAGACTTTCAACTTCATTCTTTAGGCCACAGGGTCTATCAGAAAGTTATTGAAGAGAAAGTTGATAAAAAATATTCTGAAAATAATTCCCACTCCTTTATATAGAAAGACAGGAAGGTCGGGAGCAGTTGGAGGCTGTCAAATTTTCTAAGGTGGTGGAAGTTTTTGGACATCCTGAAAGTGTATTTTGCCTTGTATTGCCTCATTTATTTGATTAAAAGGTAGAAATATTGTAAAACTAAGTTGAGGATGTCATTGGATAAGACAGATTTCCATGCAAATATTTTTCTGAAGTAGAAATAAAATGAGATTCCTCTTTTTTTTTCAGAAACAAGGGCAGGAATACTCTCAACAGGGATGTGGGAGCATAAGCTCCCTTTGTTTTTGAACAAGCGGCTAAGTGCAACATAAACCTCCACCCCTCCAAAATATTTTTCCCAGGGCTGCCCTTAAAGGAGATGAAAACAGAGAAGAGCAATTAGCAAGAATTTTTTGAGCATAAGCGAGTCCATTTCTCATTCACCACAGGCTCTCTCTTAACAAAGTATTCTTTGCTCTTTAACTTGAATTAGTGTGGCTGCTCACACTGTAACAGTTTTGGGAATAACTTCAACCATAACTGCCAGGAAAATTGTACTAGCAAAACAGAAAGCAAAGTGACGCAAGAAAGTAAGACTTGCTTAAGTAGATTCCTAAGGTTGCTTGCTTTTTGGAGCGTCTGTAGCAGCGTGTGTGCTGAGGGCCAAGCATCACCAAGGAGCAAGAAGGCCGCTTGTAACTGGGAGGAAGTCTGGCAGCTGTGTGGCCCAGTGCTTCAGGGTGGCCAGGGTGGACTTAATGTGGCACCTACATGAATACTTACTTTCATTACTATATTCTAACCAATGTGGTTATCTTTAGAGGTGAATAGTTACAAATAACCTCAAGAGAGTTGGATTTTAGCAGTTGCATTGGTCCAAAGGGATCTCATTTGTAAGGCTCTACATTATCTACCACTGGTTGAAGCCATGGTGTTTCCATTATTGTTTTGGTTAGTAAGGAAGTCCCTAGGCTGGTGACTTATTTGTAATCAACTTACTTAAGTGTACACCTACAAATTTTAAAAATAATTTTATTCTTTACTGACTTCTGTGATTTAGATTTGACTTGAGTGTTTAATTGTGCCCTCCCACTGGTATTTATTTGTTTGTTTATTTATTTATTTACTTATTTGGTACAGGGTCTTGTGATGCAGCTTGAACTTATAGTGATCCTCCTGTCTCAGCCTCCCCAGTGCTGAAGCTATAGGCGTGTGCACCTCACCTGGTCTGAATGGCCAGTACCCTGTGGGGCTGGTACTCGCAGTACTAGGAGTTGGACCTTGGTCCTTGTGCTTGCCAGGCAGACACTTAGGTTACTGTACTATCTCCCTAGCCCCTCATTTGTTATTGAAAGTTTAGTCTATTGAGTAGTACTGCTGGGAGGTCACAGAATCTTTGGGAGGTGAAACCCAGGGCAGAACCTTAGGTTTGAGGGGACAGGCCCCTGAAGGAGAGAGTAGAATCTCAGATACTTCTTCCTCCCATTTACTTGATGGCCATCATGTAATCTGTTTTGCTTCAGGATGAGTTTCTCAACTCTGACACCTAGCACCCCTGCCAGAGGCCTAAAACAGTGTATCGGCCTGATTATGGATTGGGATCTCTGAAACCATGATGCAAAGGAAATCTTTTCTCTTTATGACTGTCTCCAGCATCTGTTACAAAGAAGGAAAGATGACCATCACAGAGGCCCACAGGTCACTGTCAGCATGAATTCACAGGTAATTCATATGTGACTCCTGGGAGTTCTTCATCCAAACTCTTGAGCTTTAACAAGCGGATTGCTATGGAGCAAGCCCATTTTCCATCTCCCTGTATTCCTGGTTCAAGACGAAGTCTCTGGCCTGCTCCCTTCAGCCCTCCTGCCATTGCTATCTGGTGGGATGTGACGAAGGCAGGAAATGACCCTATGCCAGAACCACATCTTGGAAATCCCAAAGCCAGGCTACATTAACCTTTCCTCTCAATGAATTAACTGCCCCAAATATCTTCCTGTCATCACACAAACCTGGCTGATCCTTCTGTCCTGCTGTTAGTACAGTAATAGCCTCTGCTGTACTACTCCATTTCTGGGCCTCTGATCATACAAAGGCTGATGGATCAATATGCGACTTTTGATGTGCTTTTTCATTAGAAGTTTGCAGCCAGTGTATTAAAATGTCATTGAGCCATAATCTCTTCTGAGCTTGGTTCCTGTGAAGTACTTCCCCAGGAGAGGAGAGTCCCTGACACTAAAGTTCTACACATGGTGGCTTTCATAAAATAAAACAGGGAAGCGTGTGCTCCAGCAGTTTTATGGGCATTTTCCTTTCTGAGGGATTAGAGGACACTGGGCAGATGTTTATGGCTTCTTCCACACACATTCAAAAGCACCGTCCTCATTTAAATGTTTAATTCACGCTGCAACACTTGACCAAAGTTGCTGAGTTTATTCCAGTGTATGTCTGCGCTATGCTGGCCAATGGTTAGCCGCAGGCCCCCTGGGGGCAGGAGAGCACCCTGAATTAGAGCATTTGCTGAACTCTAATGTGTTAATGCTCACACCACTGCTGACTTTAAGCTATCAAATGATGTCCTTGGACTTGGTGTTTGCAGGGCATGCACAGCACGCCTTCTGTATTGGGCCCATCACACAAATATGAAGTGTGTAAATAACTCCATAAGTATGGCTAATGGTAAAATGTAGCAAATGCAGCAGGAAGTGATGAGTTCAAGGATTTGTATTATCTTTGCTTTTTAATAAAACTTACTTGTTATGATTTTGTAGCATTTTTAGGAGCTCCATAATTGTCTTGCAAAATTTCTGAAGATTAGTTGGATCTGACTAGCTGATCCCCGAAGTCTGCAATACCTGTTTCTTAGATCAAAGTGACCTTTTGTGGGTGCCACTGGTCACCTCTATAAAGCCTCTAGCCCTTGGGGGAGAAATCCCTGTAGCTGTTCTTGGGAACACTGGTCATTCTTCTAGAAGCATTTAATGAAGCAAAACTGGTGTTGGCAGGTATGGTTCACAGAGCAGGCCACTGGGTAAGGTGTGGGAAGGTTCCAGGAGGGTCTCACCTCACATTCTGGTTTCCACAGCCATGAACCAGCCCTATAATTTGCCATGAGATTATACAGTGAAGCTTCAGTAATTCTGCCTTGGAATTTAATTTCAAGAAGTCATGATCTGTGCTCATTGTGTTGTGTGCTATTTATTTAACCTAGCCTATTCATTCATGGAAGGGGGAGGAGAAAAATGGCCTCATGCTGGGAATAAGAGCATTTGACATTGTTCTTGCTTTAGGAGGACATTTTCAGTACTGTTTACTTAGGCAAAACTGTCTGGTAATACACTCATTCATCCCCTCATTCTTCACATCCTCATGGGGCATCTATGCATGAGGGGCGTTGTGTCTAACACAGGACAGACAAAGCAAACTAGTCTACTCCGTCCTGGAGGCCACAGTGTACTGGAGAAGAAAATACACATACGTGTCACAATTTATATATAACAATGTAACATTATAGTTATCATTATTAATACTTTACCGTGCTGGGGATTGAATGCAGGGCCTTGTGCATGCCAAGCAAGTGCTCTATCACCATGCTGCAGCACTACTAACCTCTTAATTAATAATTCCAGAGTCCTAACCCTGAGGCAGGACGTAGAGGGGAAACATTCCTGGAATGTCCCAGTGGCCAGAGGGAAATAGAAGAAGCTGGCTCTCCAAGGCCCACATTGTGTCCAGTGCTTATGGCCAGATCAGTCAACAAAGGAAAGATGGTGAAGGTGCTATAGGCATATTTCTTCTCTAGAAATGACCAAACCTACCCATCTGTCACCATTAAGCTGTGCCCAGGGTTCATGTACTACAGAAGATCTTGAATAGCCCCAAATGACCCCAGCTCAATTATGTAATTCAATATGATCTCATTTGCATTGTGTTTTTGACAAACCCCTCTGCCAAGGGTTTCAAGTTTCATGACAGTTCCTCAAAGGTTCACATAGGGCACAAAACTCTCCTTCCAGCCGAGAGGAGGCTACTCAACCCCATTGGAGTGAACTGTACCAGTTCAAAGAGTGACTCCCTCCCTGTAAAAGCTCCATAGCTGCTCTTCCTCGGGGCTTCTTCCAGCCATGATCGCTTCACCCACTCCACTCTCTCTTATCCTACTAAGCCTATGGCTTCGCTTCTGCTTCTGTGTGTCCTGCTCAGTGCTTTGTGCAGATATCAAGAACCTAGGAAACCCATAGTTCCCACAAACCACCTCACATTTTTGAGATCATGGTATCTCCCCTGCCAGGTAAGTATATGATGATTTTCTTTTTTTGTGTGTGTGTGGACCGGGTTCAAGCTCACAACCTTGCACTTGCCAGACAGACACCTGTGCCATGGAGCTATCTCCCCAGCCCCACCTCGCACTTTTGAAACACTGAGAGTTTCTATCTCCTATCTGAGGCTGGGCCGCTACCTTCCTGCGCCTGTCTTGTCTGTACCACTTCCGCCCTCTTTCCCTGCTGAGCGGCACTCTCACCTTACACGTTGCAGAGGGGTCTCTTTCTGAGTTAGATGAGTGGATGAACATCGGACACTTGGATTAGTGTTTATCCTGAAGCCCAGCAACGGTTAACTACAACCGTGCTGCTCACCATCACTACCCTCAGCAGCAGCTGGGTAATCTCCCCCTCTTCCACTTACTCCTCCTCTTTCATCACCTCTCTGGACTCATAGAAGCTTAAATTTGCAAAAGCCTTAGCTCTTTTGTAGCTCACTCTTTTTGATGGATGGGTATCTACTCTACAATGGATTACCACCGCCCCCAACATGAAGCTTATCACCCACAAACAACATTGGCAGCACCCAGGGTGATTAATTCAGCTATCCTAAATGGCCTGCTTTAGCAATCTCT
>PVJA010040122.1:0-18694 GCA_004027025.1 Myocastor coypus | reverse complement strand
TTTTATTTTTATTTATTATTTTTATTCTTGTTTCAGAACCTTTGTTTGTTTATTCACTCATTTTTATGGCCGGCTCAGCCCGCCCCAAGGGCAGGGCTGGCGCAGCATGTGGTGCCGGGGATTGAACCGCGGTCCCTGAAGCCACCCAAGCTTCCCCAAGCAGGCGCTTTAGACCACTGAGCCATCCCGCCGGGCCCCAGGAAATCAAGAATTTATCATTGGATTTAAGTGGGTGTCACTTATGTTCTTGTACTGTTTTCAAGGAGATGAGAGCTTTGTTGGAATGGGTTCAAAAGACATAGAATGACAAGCAGATTTAAGTGACTTGACACTGAGATTACGCAAGGGTGTGTGTGTGTTTGTGTGTTTGTATAAGTGATGTGACAATATGTTTTTGTAAGCTAATGGGATGATCAGTAGAATGGGAAGAATTGATGCAAGAGAAAAAGAGGTCATTTGCTCAATTTGTGACCTCATGAATCAGGAGGGATGGTAGTCATTGTGTGAGTGGAGGGGACCACTGTGGATCAGAAGCTGAGCAGTTGGATCACAGCATAGGAGAGGAAGGTGAAGAGCATAGAGCCATAGGTGTACTGGCTGATGCTTAGGTGGGTGAGGACTGTGATTGCTTTTCTTTGTGAAGTTGGAAGCAGGATAAACTCTGATCATGAGAATGGGGTATGGTATGCTTTGTAAATCATACTGTAGCTTGGTGTTTAACCAGGAGAGTGAAACAGAGGCACTCTGACAGGATAGGCCCTGCCAGAGTGGTTTATTTTTATTTTTTTAAATTAATTTTGTTGACACTCTTTGATATACACAATGATCACATCACAGAGAATTTGTACCTCTACAGGGGCTGGGGATTTGGCTCAGCGGTAGAATGCTTGCCTAGCGAGCTGGAAGCCCTGGGTTCAGTCCTTGGCACCAAAAAAAGAATAAAAACTCCTGTAAAAAACAGCTCCATCAAAAAAACCAATAAAATGACAAAAGACCAAAAACAAACAAGATAACAGCGTGTACCTCTACATAGTATTTCTTTTTTTTTTTTTCCATTCCCCTCCTCTCCCTCCAACCCTTTTTATGTATAAAAGCTTTGTTTGTACTTTTTTTTTTTTTTTTTGCGGAACTGGGGATTGAACTCAGGACCTTAAGCTTGCCAGACAAGCACTTATTCTACTGAGCTATCTCCCCAGCCCCTGTTTCTACTTTTTTTCTGTCCTTTTTTTCCCCTTGTCCCTTTCTTCCATTGTCTTCTCTTGTTCCCTGCTCCCTCCCTTGTTCTTGAGAAAATTTTATTTAAAAAAAACACTGTTGGACTTCAGTCCTTGAGGTTATGACTCTAGTGGGGACTAAGGCCCGATTTGTGTAATTTCTAAAACTTTACACTCTGATTTAAAGTTGCCAGCAGATGTCATTGATGGCAGCTGTTACCTTCTGACTATCATCCCATTTTACAGTGCCCTCAGGGTCAAGAGCTCTCTCTGCTAGAGGAATTCCTATCTTGTTTTGTCACATTTCTTTTTGGGATATGTTTAATGCACAGCCTTGCCTGAGGAATAAGACAGGGCTCTAGAGGACCTGCTCTGGAAGAGGCTTGTTATATCAAAGTTCTCATCACTCTGAGATCCATTTGTTTATTCAGCAGTTGTGGGATACTAAGGCAGGCTTTGTGAAAATAATCTGGCAAGGGCCTCAGCTTTGTGGAGGTTACTGACTGCTTCAGTGACTGGTAACATTCCTATGCTCCAAGGATGCTCTTATGCATCTCACACTGATTCCATCTTTGTTGGGCTGCTAGACCCCACACTCTGCTCCTCTTTACCTAACACTTGGCATGTGCAGCTTGGCCAGATAGCATTCATGTCTTGGCACAGGTGGGGAGCAGGAGAATTGAATAGGACTGTAGCTTTATATATCATTAAAGCTAGGTTACTACATGTATTTTAGAAGTCTGTTCAATTTTTTTTCTTGTTAGGTAGCTATGTTTTCTTTTTTGAAATTTTTCCTTTTTGTTTCCCTCTTTTGTCAGAACACTGTAGTAGAGGAAACTGGCACTGCATAGAGCTTGTTTATTAATAAATCATTTATATGTATGTATGATTTAATTTTTATGCAAAGCGTTTAACTTGTGTTGATGAAAACATAAAGGAACCTTTAAATGATTTATTCTTCTGAGATAATTTGGTAGATATTTAGAGACTGTTTAGCAGTACCAATGGTAGTGGTAGCCCCAAACCCTGTATTTTGTCTTTGTGTGTGTGTGTGTGTGCGCGTGCGTGCATGCGTGCATGTGTGTCTCTGAGATAGGATCTCCCTATTCAGTTCAAGCTAGCCTTGAGCTCATTTTGTAGCCCAGGCTGGTCTCAAACTTGCAGTGATTCTCCTGCCCAAGCTTCCCAAGTGCTGGGATTACAGGCATGCGCCACCATGCCTGGCTTTATTTTGTCTTAATGAGCTGTGCTGTGCTAAACCCAAGGCCTAGAGCTGTCTTATGTCCTCTAAGAAAGGTAAACTGGACCCAAAGGTAGCACTCCAGGTGCTCTCCTGTCTGCTTTGTTGTTCACTTTATAATTTTATTTTCCTAACCTTGTCAATTAAGGATAGAAGTAAAATTTTATTGAATTTGAGGATGTTGCCTCTCATAAAGCCCTCTGCAGTGGGGCACCAAAATCTCCGTCCTTTGTTTCCCCTTTCTTAGTTTATGGGCACTTCCTTAGTGGGAGATAAAATCTCACCCTACCAGCTTCAGTGATCTATTAAAAAGACCAAAAAGAACAAATGAAAAAGCTAAAATATGTAAGTAATAAGAAGACAGGTATGAATAGTTACTTTCTACCACTCCTTTTAGGTCATAGTTCAAGAAGATTTCTCCATTCCTTTAGAAGTGCCCTTCAGAATGGTCTGTAAGTTATTTTTTGGAATCATTAATGACAGCAGTTACAGTAGTTCTCCCTTATATTGCTGGGTTAAGACCTCAGTATAAGCCTGAAACCATGGATAGTAATGAAGCCTTTGTTGTACACACTGTTTGTGTCTATACATACATATTATGATAAAGTGTAATTTATGAATTAGTGAGAGATTAATAACAACTATAACAATATCCTGTGACCATTATAACTTCTTGAAATATTTTATTATACTTCACTCTTTCACATAAGTCCTTTATGACTTTTCTTTAGCATATCCTAATTGCCAGATAACTACTCTTGTGCTTTAGGGCCATTGTTAACAAAAAAGGATTGAACTGTGGCAGTTGATCCATGAGCTAGCTAGGAAGTAACTGATTGGCAGGTAAGATATACAGCAGGTGTATAGTAGACAGAGGAATGATGCACATCTCGAGTGGGATGGGGCAGGACAGTATAGGACAATTTGAGTTTTCATCGCACTACTCTGAATGGTATGCAATTTAAAACTTAAGAATTATTTATTTCTGGAGTTTTCTATTTAATATTTTGAGCCATGGTTGACTGAATAACTGTAACCATGAACAGTGAAACTGTAGCTAAGAGGGGACTGTGTTCATTTTTTTCAGAGTATGTTTGCTTTTTTTTTTTCTGGTGGGACCAGGGTTCAAACTCACCACCTTGCACTTGCCAGGCAGGCACTTGTGCCACGGAGCTATCTCCTTGGCCCTGTTTGCTTTTTCATATAACCAGACATTTAGAATATAATGGGTAGATATACAGTGTATTGAGGTTGTAAGTTTGACCTGAAGACTACTTCTATGATAAAGTTGGAAATGCTTTCCATAAAAGCAGTGTTCATCTATTCATTCAACAAATAATACCAAGCACATATCCCGACAGGCCCTGCCTTGGGCATGGAAGATACTGACATTCTAGCTGGAGACAGGTGACATAATAAAACAGTCAAAAGAATAGTCACTAAATTGATAGAGTTTTTGGAAAGATGCTTTAAAGAAGCAAAGAGGCAATGGGGAGGGTGGCAGTGGGCTAGCATTAGACAGGTTAAGTCAGGCTTTTGGAGGAAGGGATGTTTAGCTAGATACTTGAGAGGTATAAAGTACAAAGCGGTATCATGTTCTGGGTGATGGCAGTAGTAGACTGGGGTAGCAACAAGCTTGGTTGGGTTCAGCAACATCAGAGAAGCAGTGTGGGGCAGGGGAGTAGAAGGCTAATGTGATGATAGGATGATAGGGAGGATCTGACTGAGGACAATGGGAAGGAAGCAGTTGGGAGCACTGGCCTTGCTGCCCTCTGTATTTTGCCTTCTAGAGCCTCTGTTTTGGAGGGTCATACTGATTCGTAACTTAGGGTACATATTGATAAGCCAGTGCTATGGTGGGTTGTGGAGAATAAATGCAGCAGGAACGTGCGAGAAAGAAGTGACAGAGTTGCCTGAGTGACATGTTAGCACCCTGCACACAGGTCACAAGAGGAACAGACACTTTTTTAGTTTGTCCTTTAGTAGTAGTTGAATCATATCACATTGTGTATATTTTAGAGGCCTTTCTATTAATAAACCATTTAGATGTATGCATGATTTAATTTTTATGCAAAGCTTTAAACTTGTGTTGCTGAAAACACAAAAGCATCTTTAAAGTGATATCTTCTTCTGAGATAATTTGATAGATGTTTAGACACTGCTTAGCATTTGGATTTCTGTGAAATCCAAGCACTGACACTTGAGTGCTTTGTATGAGTAGACTGTTCTGTATTCATAGGTGACATTGTACTTTTTGATTTTAAGTGACATATTTGCTCCTTTTTCCAGGCAACAGAAACAGACATCAAGATCAATGTGTGCACTCGAGCCTACCATCTACTTGTGGAGAAAGTGGGCTTTAATCCAAATGACATCATCTTTGACCCTAACATCCTCACCATTGGTACTGGGATGGAAGAACACAATTGGTATGCCATCAATTTTATCCATGCAACCAAAGTCATTAAAGTAAGTATGGGTATTTTCTTTTTTCCATTTATGGCCAAGCTCAAATTTATCACATGGGTCTAATGAATGGCTAGAGTATAACATATAAATACTTTTTTTCCTAAAGAATATTGCCTCTTATTTTTGCTTTTCTAATGTTTGGGAAAGTTTTTCCCTTTATACAATACTGTTTTAAACTGCAGGGCTGGTGAAATGGTTCAGTGGTCTAAAGCAGTTGCTTAGGAAAGCTTAGGCAACCGAAGGGACCTTGGTTTGATCACCGGCACCACATGCTACGCCAGCCCCACCCCCAGGGCAGGATGAGCTGGCCATAATACTAAATAAATAAATAAATAAATAAATAAATAAATTGTAAATTATAACACAAACCTTAGAGAATATATAAAACATTAGTACAGGCTATAATAAGTAACTAGGAAGGATAATAGCTTTCACTTAGTCCAGAATAGCATATGGCTAATGCTTTGTGTCTCTTTCATTTTCTGTGTATACCTCATTCTGAATTTCATAATACAGCCATCATCCAGATTTTTAAGATTCTGATACTATGTTGTTTGATTTTTCTTTCAGTAACAGAATTGTTAACTGCATTTGTACACTCCCACATGAAAATAGTCTGATTTGCATCAGCTGTCCTTCTGTAAACATAGCTGTCTATTTAGGGACATTTTTTCCCCCTCTTTGTTGATTTCACTTTAAAAATTACCCTTAAGCATAGTGATAGCACTGTCTAACATTTTTGAGTATAAGGAGATGTGCCTAGTGGAGAAATTATGTGTTAGAGCAGCTTTGTTTATGCATCAGTTATAGTGCTGTTGGCTGTGACATGAATTTAGTGTTAATGAATCAAGCATTCAGTATTAGATATGTGTCTTTAAATTTTTTTATTTTTTATTTTTTTATTTTTATGGCCAGCTCAGCCTGCCCTGAGGGCAGGGTTGGCGCAGCATGTGGTGCTGGGGATTGAACCGTAGTCCCTCCAGCCGCCCAAGCTTTCCTAAGCAGGCACTTTAGACCACTGAGCCATCCTGCCGGGCCCCGTACATGCATGTCTTTAAACAACTATAAAGCAAGGTTATGCCTTGATGGGTTGTTGCAAATATCATGACCAGAGGATTGTAGGCACCTAACCATGTGTTTCTCTTAGGAACAATGTTTCACTGTTCCCTGATTCACAATTTTTCAATGACTGTAGGGCAGAGCTACCAAGGAATAATAAGAATCAAACTGAGTATCAGTTTTGTTTGTTTTTGAGCGTAAGGCAAAGGTGATCATAAGACACTCAAGTATTATTTCTTTAATCTCGTTTTAGAGATTTATCTGTGTTGCTATAGCTGTCATTTATTCATTTTTATTGTGTATTCCATTGTGTCACTGTGCTACAATTAACCATTCTGTTAATGAACATCTGGTTTGTTTCCAGTTTTCTTGGACATAATGAACAGTGCTGCCATGAGCATTCTCATATATGTATATTTGGCACATGTGCCTGAGTTGCTTTGTAGGATATGGCTAGGGATGATTAGGTCATAGTACTAGATAATGGCAAGCTGTCTCCCTGAATGCTTGAACCAATTTGTACTTAAGCCAACAATGAGGGTTCTTATTGTTCCATGTTCCTGCTAATGTTTGATATGGCCTTAGGCATGATAGGAGCCTCAATTATCTTTTGTCTTTTTACAATTGGTTGTTTATAAAGAATTAGAGAGTTTGTTCATTGAGGCTACAGAAGCCTTTTAGGAGTTGGCTTTGAGCAAGTAGAGAATGTGCATTTACTCTGTCTCCTTTTTCCATTGTTTATCCATCAGATATTTCAAGAAGTAGTATATGTTATGCCCTGTGATGATGTTATATCTGTATACAGAAACAAGGCAGAATTTTGCATTCTAAAGTCGAATAAGAAAAACTATGAAGCTTGCCTTTTTGACATTGTAATATAGAAAATTATGGTCTGTGTCTAGTTTTATTAAGCTTTGAATTACTTTGGTGTTTATGTGTTTTTTACTTTCTACTCTGAAGAGATGTCATTGATACCTGCTTTTGGCAATACTTGAGAACTTTTTTACTTTTGAAATGTTTGCCAGGAAACACTGCCTGGAGTCAAAATAAGTGGAGGTCTTTCCAATTTGTCCTTCTCCTTCCGAGGAATGGAAGCCATTCGAGAAGCAATGCATGGGGTTTTTCTGTACCATGCAATCAAGGTATGTAGCACACCTCCTTACCATATGGGACCCAGCTTTTACTTAGGATAGTGGTTGCAAATTGTGGCCTGTAGGTTAATTCTGACTTGCTACCAGTTTCTGTGAATGAGATTTTATTGGGGCACAGCCACTCTGTTCATCTATATAGTTTATGCTTTTAGGGTACAATGACAGGTCAAATAGTGATGACTGTGATTTAGGGCATCACTGGAAATCCTCATTTTTGTGTTTTTTTTTTTTGGCCTTAGTTTGGTATGGACATGGGGATAGTGAATGCAGGCAACCTTCCAGTATATGATGATATCCATAAAGAACTCCTTCAACTCTGTGAGGACCTCATCTGGAATAAAGACCCAGAAGCTACTGAGAAGCTCTTACGTTATGCTCAGGTAGAAAGAGAAGTGTCTGATGGATATTTCTTTCCTGTCTTTGCAGTTTCATTCACTTACTAGATCCACATTATAGAATAAAAGCAAAATTTTGATTTCCTTCCTTCCTTCCTTCCTTCCTTCCTTCCTTCCTTTTTTCTTTCTTTGAGACAGGGTCTTGCTCTGTAATTCAGGCTGGTCTTGAACTCACTATGTAACTAAGTTGGCCTGGAACTCACAGTGATCCTCCTGTCTGAGCTTCCTGAGTGCTGAGATTACAGTTATGTACTACCACACCTCACTAGAAGCAAGAGTTAATTGTATCTTAGGATCACTGAAGATTTCTGCAAAGTTCAAGAGATGTTAGTTATGGCAAGAAAGGAGAAACAGACATATCTAGGCTGCTTTAGCATTCTAAACTTCCGTTTCTTTAATGCGTGAAATACATTTCTCTTATACTAGGCAATACATAATAATTATAGAAATTTTAAGGAAGGGCCAGCCAAATAGCTCAGTGGACTGAAGTGCCTGCAAGCAGGTGCAGGGCCCAAGGGTTCAATCTCTGGGTCTGCCATGCTTGCCCTGCCCCTGAGGCACACTGAGATGAAAATTGAGACTGGGCATGATGGCACACGCCTGTAATCCCAGATCTTGGGAGGCTATAAATAGGTGGATCAGTATGAGTCTGATCTAATAGTGAGACCCTGAACACCCTGTGGACTCTTCCCTAAAACATACACACAAAACAAAAAATAAATTTAAGGGGATTTTTTTTTTTTTTTTTTTTTTTTTTTAGGGTACAATGACAGGTCAAATAGTGATAACTGTGATTTAGGGCATCACTGGAAATCCTCGTTTTTGTGGTTTTTTTTTGGCATTAGTTTGGTATGGACATGGGGATAGTGAATGTCCATAGTTTTATATGAAGTACAGTTAAGTAAATGAAGATTAAAATCAGTTATAGTCTCATCACCCAAAGCTAACCACTTATGATTCTGTTATAATTTCTTCTTTTTTTGTACTTGTAGATATGCATACACATTTCTGCAAAAATAAGATTGTATTCTTGAGTCTTACTTACCTCCTTATTTAGCAGCTGTATCCTGGGATACCTTTTCATTTTATGCATTTTTCTACTTCATTTAAAAAGACTTGTTTGGTATGCATCTGTTTATGTTAGGCTCTAAGCCCTCTGAAGATGCTTCTATAGTTCAAGGTTTGAAGTCAATATGCATTTAATAATTTTTTTGGTTTTTATTAGTTCACATTTGTATTACATAATGATTACACTCTTTGTGGGAGTTGGTACATATGTACAACATATCTTAATTTTTTTTCCTTCTCTTTACTTGCTCTCTTGATCCTCATTTCTTTTGTGAAAGGTCTCTCCTATCATCTGTCTTTTATTTTGCACTTTAACCAATTTATACTTTTGGCATTCTCATATGAAAGAAACCATGCAATATTTAAGCACATGTTTTGGTTTATTTCAGTTAACATTGATGGCCTCAAGGTACATCCATTTTCTTATAAATGACTGAAATGCATTCCTTATGACAGAATAGTATGTGGTATATACATACCACATTTTCTTTATTCATTCCTTGGTAGAAATTTAGGCCACTTCTAAATTTGTCAGTAGTTGTGTATTGTGTGCTATAAACCTGGTTATGTATGCATCACTCCAATATGCTGTCTTTTACTATTGTGTGAAAATACCTCAAAGGACAATAGCTGGGACAAATGAAATTTCTGTTTGTATATTTTTGAGGAATCTTGATGAAGGTTGTAGTAGTTTATCTTTCTTTTTTTCTTTTTTTTTTACCTTGCCAATAGTAGTATGGAAGAGTTCCTTTTCCTTATACCGTGCAGCATTTATTATTTTGATTCTTGATGATGACATTCTTCTTGGAATCATATGGGCTCTTGGTGTTGTTTTAATTTGATTTCTGTGATAGCCAGATGTCAAACTTTTTTTCTAAGAAGCATAAATGAAGTTGATACACATTTGGTTTAGGAAAATGAAAATTAAGTATGGAAGATTCAAAATCATGATAGTTTCCACTTATATGTTGGGCACAGTGCTAGGATCATTAAGTAGTTATCTTGGATGCTGTTTCCTAGAATTCAAATTAAAGAAAAGACCTTTTACATTAAAAGAAAAATTCACAGTAGTCTGTTTAAGAGTAATGACAAAAAAGGACATTTTCCGTGCAACATGTGTTGGGAAAGTGATGGGCTACTTTTCTGTATATTGCCAACTTTGTTAATGTTTTCTATGTTAGAATCTGTTTTACTCCAACAGTACTACTAGCTCCCTATTCCACAGAAGAGTAATAGTGTGATCTGGGAGGATAGGACAAGGTAGGACTAATCTCATTCTCGATTTGATTAGCCTTCCTGGTGATAAAATTTAAATTCTGAAACCATCTGTGGAAATCTCAGACCATATGTGGCTGTGTGCATGACCCTTTCTCAGTTCCCTAAAACATTTCTAGCTTCTTTCGGACCAGGACAGAATGTCTTTGATCATGAATGCTGCAAATATGGTCAAGTTCTGCTTTCCAACTAACTATATAAGGAGTAATCCCTAGGGTCTTTCTGTTTCTGTGGCTATTTCTGCTCACAGAGTCAAAGTTCTTAGCCTTTCCTTAGTCTTGAAGCATGGAAGCAGGGGCACTAAACACTGTTCAGTTTTACTAATACCCTGTCTTAAGCTCAGCAGGGACCCTTCTGTAGTAACTGTCTGAGATTGAGGGTGCTGTTGAATGCCAGTAGACGTCACAATTTATAGAATGTGTGAAATTACAATACGAGATTCTTAATTCATGAGGTGATGTGTCACTTCATCTTTTCTCCAACTTGTCCAGAGGAGACAACTCTTTTAATTTGGAGAAAGCCAGTTTGGTGCAGGGCTGGCACAGCATGTGGTACCAGGGATTAAAGTGAACCTGGGTCCTTGCACTTGCTAGATAGGTGTTTATATCACTGAGTTATCTCCCCAGCCCTCTCAGGCCACTTCTGAGTAAAGTTTTATTCTCATTATATTTTGTCATCCATTCTTTCTGGTCTAATTTCAGTTTTAGCACTTAGGTTTTGTTTTTATATGCTGTATTGAGCTGCGAGGTACAAGCACAGCTGAACTGAGGGAAATCTTCGTAGCAATTGTAAGAGGCAACAGTCCATCATATAAGGAATTGTCTCTGTAATATAACCATGGGGCTTATTATAATCTATTGCTCCTCTGTCAGGTAGGCTGACTGACTACATTCAATATGATTTTATTATTGTTAAGGGAATGAATAACCAAAGCAAGTATACTTTATACTTCCCATGAGTCCCTGCCTCTGTGACAATTCCTCTGAATACTGAGGATATGAGGCATGAAAAGCAGGAATACTATATATATATGGGGAATGTATATATATATATATATACATATATATATATATATATATATATGATAGGATAGATATGTAGCTACTTTCACTTTGTTCAATGAGAAGGTTTGTACTAATATTGCTTAGACAAGATATCAGATCTACATCTTGTTCTCTGAATAAGTACTATGAAGACAGCAATATGCAATGTGTTAATTATTGTAATTGTCCTACTAGCCTGTTTTGAAACTATTTCAGTGCTATTTTATCTTTTTTTCTCATTAAAATGGATAAAAGATGAAAAAAGGAAAAGAAAAAAGTCTGTACATAAGAGCTAGCTATTTTATTTTATTTTATTTTATTTATTTATTTTTTTTAATTTTATTTATTTATTTTTTTCTTGCTTCAGAACCTTTATGTGTTTTTTATTCACTCATTTTTATGGCCGGCTCAGCCCGCCCCAAGGGCAGGGCTGGCACAGCATGTGGTGCTGGGGATTGAACCGCGGTCCCTGAAGCTGCCCAAGCTTTCCCAAGCAGGGGCTTTAGACCACTGAGCCATCCCGCCTGGCCCCGAGCTAGCTATTTTATAGACTAAAAAAACAAGAATATGGTTAATGTATATGAATTGGAGAATTATTTTTCTTTACAAGAAAAATTACCTTTTTTTGTTATTAAATGAAGTCTGTATCTTTTTTTTTTTTTTTTTTTTAAGTCTGTATCTTAAGTTACTGATACATTACAGAAAACAGTGGGAGGAGTCCTGCCTTTGATCTTATGAGGCCCTATAATCCCATAGTTAGGGAGTACTGGGCTGTCCTTGAATCATAGTTCCCCTAAACTGGTACACATTGACATGTAGTGAATGTTATTTTTGGCACTAAGTATCAGGTGTCATGGTGCCCTGTGATTCATGGCATTTCTGTACTAAATGGTGTCCTGCTGAAGCTACCTTTGGACTCAAAGGCTCCCTGCTCTCCTTGTTCTTGAGTAACTCTGGATCTCCAGAGTATTCTTAATACTGTTTTGGAAAGTTCTTCAGGTCTTCTGTAACCTATTCTTTGATCTGGCTTTGATTCTTCTCATGGCTTTGTAAGTCTATGATCACATTTGGCTATCTCTGGAATAGTTTACTCCCTTCAGGCTGGTCCAGCTTGATTTCATAACAAAATTCACATCACCACAAGGCCCTTGCACTCTGTGGGATAGAGTACACACACACACACACACACACACACACACACACACACACACACACACATCCATATCCATACAGATGCAAGTATGAGCCACATGGACTGGAGCATGGATTGGTCCCTTCACTTACTGGCTGCTATAGTTTATTGGACTTCTATAATATGCTTTTCTCTTTGTCTGTTTTCCACTTTATATGTTATAAAGAAAGTCAGTTGCCTGGAAGGGAGAAGCAGTGATGAAGAGAGGAGTGTGGAGGAGACATAACTGTTAGGACAAAGTGATAGATTGAGGGTGAGGAATAAATGGAGTTTCAGGGATGACTTGAGCAGCTAATGCCACCAGTGGAGGTGGACTGCAGTCTACCTGATGTCATTAGGATTGCACTTCTCTATCTTTGCTGAATCTGTTCTCTTAAGACCTTACACCAGTTTATCTTTCTCCTACTCCTAGAAGTAAAATAAGACATAAGATATATATCAGATTAGTATTGTTTTAATGTATTTAGTACAGAGTCTACAGGGCCTCACTACATGGATCAGACTCATAGTGATCATCCTGTTTTGAGCCTCCCAAGTGCTGAGATTACAGGTGTGCGCCACCATGTCCAGTCTCAGTTGCTGTTTCAGTGTGCCCCAGGGGCGGGGCTGGCATGACATGTTGGGGATTGAACCCTGGTCCTTGCATCTTTAATCAGCTGAGCTACCTGGCTGTCCCTTATATAAGATACTAAGGAAGCTTTTCTTCACCATCCTAATTTGTGGTGACCAATGCTTTCTTAACATTCCTGTGTTTCTGGTTGATATTTTCCACTAACATACATTACTGCTAACTGCCCCTAATGTGCATTTTCCTCTTTCTTTTTTTGATGTTTAGTTTGTTTCTTTTTGTATATTTTCCACTTTATATGTTATAAGGAAGTCTTGGGGAATGTGATCCAATTCTTACACTTCTTAGTATGTCCCACTCCAGAGTGATGTCTACTTAAGCCTTATTCTAGGCTGTTGGTGATGCATTATCTGGCGATGGGTGATGGGTGATTCTTGTGGAGAATGTTAAAATATCTATGAAAACATGAGTATAGCTTCCTTACTGCTCTAGTACTTTGTTCTGAATAGATTTTTAGAAAAGAAAGGAAAAAAGAAAAAGAAATCTTACTCTGTCTATGCTAAACCTTCAAACCTTAAAGATTTCTCTTTTTGTCTCCACTTTTCTCAAACATTTACTGAGATCTTAATTTATGCTGAGCATACCCTTATGGACTGGAAATTAAAAGAAAAATCAAATAATTACTTTTTTAAAAACAATTCCTGACAAGGGGCTGGGGAGATAGCTCTGTGGCACAAGTGCCTGCATGGGAAGTGCAAGGTCATGAGTTTGAACCCCAGTCCCACAAAATAAATAAATAAATAAATAAATTAATTAATTAATTCCTGACAGACAGTGCACTAAGAAATTGCTTATACCCATTTCTTGGTCTTAATTTCATTCAGACTCATGGCAAAGGAGGAAAGAAAGTTATCCAGAGTGATGAGTGGAGGAATGGCCCCATTGAAGAACGCCTTGAGTACGCCCTCGTGAAGGTAAATACTGGAGCCTGCTCGGCACGGTGGGTGGTGCCATTGCTGAGGGTTGGTGCCAGCAAAAGCTGGAGGAGATGTGCAGCCTCCCTGGCTACTGATTCTCAACCAGGGTGCTCCCTACCCCCCATGACAAGTATCTAATGTGTCTAGAGACATGCTTGTCTCCCACAGCTGTGGGAGGCGTGTTTGGAATCTGTTGCTCAGTGATGCTGCTAGCATCCAGTGCCCAAGACAGCCCCCCAATGAGGATGTTTCCATTCCAAAGGTCCACAATGCTGAGGTTGTGAACCCTGCCCTGGGCTAACATTTGCTTTTGGTTAAGTCAGCAAATCAGCCTTAGATATTCTATGGATAATTGAAATTTTAGGAAAGATAAAAGATCTCTTGGCTTCATTTTCTTTATTTGTGAGTGTGGTTAACTTCAAAAAAATTTTTGGCTCTAGAATTTAATTCTTGGGCCTTTTGACAGTTACATATTTCAGTTTGTGAACTAACCACATCTCAGTTACTTTTCTGTCATTGCTGGGACAAAATATGCTACATCCAGCATAAAGGAAGGAAAGGTTCATTTAGCTCACAGTTTGTGGAGGTCTCAGTCCATACTTGGCTAGCTTGAAGGCAGCAAGGCACCAGGCAGAGGGCAGCAGTTCATGGTGGCTGAAAACAGCAAGTGCAAGAGCAGAGGCAGCGGCAGTAGCAGAGGCAGGGACAAGCCACTCTCCCTTCCTTAATATTGCATTCAGGTGTAGTGCTCACACCCATAATCCTAGCATTAGATTTTTAATTATTCACAAACTAGAAGCTTGCCCTAATGACTGCATGAGGCTTTGGGGGGACATCTAGACACAAATCATAACTCCACATTGAGTAATCCTTGAGTGGAGGACCGTGGTGGAGCTTGTCAGCCAGGTAAGCTCCTCTTTTTAAACTTAGCCTGAGTTGTGAACTTCCTCCCCTCAGCTAATGTTACAGTACTAAAACCTACTGATTTCATTAGATACTACTAGTGTAAAATCTGTTAAAGGATACATAGTTAAGTTTGTATATCTGATTTATTTCACTTAACATTATCATTTCAAAGTATATCCATTCTTGTACAGATGACTTGCTTACCCTTCATTAAGGCAGAGTAGTATTCCATGGTATATAAATACCACATTTTCTTTATCCATTCATCTGTTAATGGATGTAGGGTCTGCTTCTAATATTTAGTTTTTAACAGTTTTGCTGCTGTAAATATGGACATGTACATATTTCTGAAATATGATGTCTTTAGCTCTTTGGGGAAGATGCTTAAAAGGGGGATAGCTGAGTCAAATGGGCATTTCTAGTTTTAGTTTGTTTGAGGAGTCTCTGCATTGATTTCCATAGTGGTGTGCTAGTTTACATTCCCATGAACTGTACGAGGTTGTTTTTGTTTTTTTTTCCTGCAGCCTCTCTAGCATTTGTACTTGAATTCTTGATGAGATGTGTTATGTTGTTCATGTTCCGACTCTGCACAAGGAGTGTGGCTATTACGTGCTGCAAGTGTGTACCAAACACAAGGAAGGAGATGAAGGGCTAGGTGGAGAGGGAGGGAAGGGAAAGAAGATGAAAAAAGGTATTAAGGTGTGTTATGTACATGTACCAACTTCCCACAAGGAATGGGAACAATGCAATACACATGTACTAATAAACTAAAAAAAATACTGGGGCACAGCATGTAGTTTATTCTGTGTTTGAAGTCTACTCATTAGTGCATTTTCTCTAACTCATAGCTTTTATGCATATTTTGTATGGCAAAACCACCTGTCAGTTTACATGGGCTGTCTCATTTAGTAATCTTTAAACTGAAAGTATGAGTCAGATACTATAGTGATTTTTCTGAGTAAGATAACTGAAGTTTAATAGATAGCATGAGTTAGTGACAGGAGCCAGTATTCGAACTCCTATCATCGGCTTCTGGAACTCAAAACTTTTTTTGTTTGTTTTATGAGGTAAGATCTTGCTGTGTAGTCTAAGCTGGCCTCAAACTCTCAGTGATCCTTCTGCCTCAGCCTCTGGAGTGCTAGGATTGTAGGCATGTACTACCATGTCCAGCAATAACTCATATAATCTTAGGCATTTCTGTGGTGATCTCTTTTTGCTGCTTGGATTTAATCCCATTTTTAATGTGATTTTTCCTTATTTCCTTTTTTGAAGGGCATTGAAAAATATGTTGTTGAAGATACTGAGGAAGCCAGATTAAACCAGGAAAAATACCCTCGACCTTTGAATATAATTGAAGGACCCCTGATGAATGGCATGAAAGTTGTTGGTGACCTTTTTGGAGCTGGAAAAATGTTTCTACCTCAGGTTGGCCAAACATAGGAGATGCTTTCACAATTGAATTTTTTTTTTTTTTTCCTTCCAGTGAATATGAGTATCTTACAAGATATTTTTCTCAAGTTTCAACTTCTCTTTTAAACAAGAATTCAAAGACATTATCTGGTTGTTCCTTCCCTAGATGTGTTTGGAAAAAAATTCATCTTTAGAATGGTGTGGAGATTAGAAATCATCTGGAAATTCTTAGCAGTGATGTCCTTTTTTTTTCTTTTGTGGTACTGGGATTGAACTCAGGACCCATGCTTGTCAGTCCAGTGCTTATTCCACTGAGCTATCACCCCGGCCCCAACAGTGTAATCTTTGTGGTTTTTCTAACCACCTCCTTCTGTCCTCTTAAAAAGTAAAATAAGACTCAGGACCCAGGATATATGTCAAGTTAATATGAAGGCTTTATTTGACTAAATGGTGCTTATCTTTAATGATGTATACTTTGAAAACTACTATGTTAAAGAGTGGTTTGTTAAATGTTGTATTTCAGGTAAACCCAGAAATCTTTATTTTACAGTATAGTAGCTACTAATCCCATCAGTAATCAAACACTTGCTGAGCATATAGGTTAGGGGCCTTAGAACAAATGGTAGAGTGAAAGGACTTCCTACATAGGGCTCAATTTTAAGTGAGTTGTAATATATAGGATTAAGGTACAAAGGCTGAGAGAGAGAGGGCTTGGTAGAGAAACTTAGGACCTAAAGGATACACAGAATTCAGAGAAATGATAGAGAAATTCCAGAGAAATGATAGAGGGCTTCTAGGCAGAGACAAGCAAGCAGAAATTCAGAAGATGACAGTCACAGTGTTTGATTTCCATTCTTTTTTTTTTTTTTTTTTTTTTTTGTCTTTTTGAGACAGGGTCTCGCTATGCAGTTGTGGCTGGTCCTGAGCTCACTTTTGTAGCCCAGGCTGGTCTCGAACTCGCACCAATCCTCCTGCCTCAGCCTCCCGAGTGCTAGGATTACAGGCGTGCGCCACCACGCCCGGCTGATTTCCATTCTTGTTTTCCTTTCACTTTACATTTCCCACACAGAGCTTACCCTTCAGCCTACTTACTTTCTAAAGCACTCATGCAGCTGGCCTGAGGTCAGAGCATGCATTCTGTTTGCATGGGTGGCCATTAGCAACATGCGTGTTTTGAAATGGCTGATGGTTGGAGAGGTCAATCAGATACTTGACTCTGTTCTTTTCTCAGGTTATAAAGTCAGCTCGGGTCATGAAGAAGGCTGTTGGTCACCTTATCCCCTTCATGGAAAAAGAAAGAGAGGAGAACAAAATGATTAATGGCACTGAAGAAGAAGAGGCAAGTTGCTTTATCTGGGCCTGTAGGCCCTTTTAGTTGGGCTTAAATAATCATGCTTGGCTGTGTTTGTCCTTGCAGACAAAGTATAGAAGTGATCCAGCATTTCATACTCCTTTACTAAGCTTTACTATAGCCTGAGATTTTCCTCTGAATGTGGCTTTAGAAACTTTTTAATATAAGTACATTTTAAAGTCATGATGTTAAGACAAAACTAGTTTATTCCCACATTAACTGATCATTTACAAAGTTCCTACTAGATGCTATAGCTGCCAAGTTCTTGCCTTACTTTTGAGGTATTTGAGTAAATTTCTTTTTAGGAAAGCTCTTATCTGAGTATTTTTTCTATTGGTAGTGTCCTGTATCATTTCTGGATTTAGATTTTTCTTGCTAACTGTACCACCAAAGTAAATCATTAATCCTTTTCATTTTATTTAGCTTCCTGAGAATCTCAGGCAGTTTAAGTTTCAGCCCCGAGGATTCCAAATTCTTAAACTGGTGTGAGTTTGAAAATGGCATAGACATAACACTTACAAAAATTCTGCTTGGCTTGATTACTCACCATTTTTCTTTTGAAGGGAGGAGAATATGTTTATAGAACTTTATGTCAATGAAGTAGGTACTGAAGTGCTTTCTGCATTGGGATGTTGTGATTCAGATTCTGAGCAAATATCTATAGTTATCCAGGTCTTCCGTCTTATTGCTCTCCTTTTAACTGTTGACATTAAACATTTGTCAGTTTGTGGGGCTAAGTTTATAGTGGGGTTATTCCTTGTTTGACCGTCACTGCTGCTTGCGGTGTTGTGATACGTGCCCTTGGTTTAAGTCCCTTGGGCTTACTGTGTAAGCATGCTCCCTGTCTACTGCTTGAGTTTACAACATTCTTCTTAAGAGCACAGGATTTGAGTCTCAGGTTTATTATCTTCAAGGTGGTCTTGGTTGTATTAATTCCTGTGTGTTCATACACCTGCCTGGCTCTTGAGCTAGGTGGTCTGCTCTCTGCTCAGCTGCTTGGTTTACTTTTCAGGACCCTTACCAAGGCACCATTGTGCTGGCCACTGTTAAAGGCGATGTTCACGACATAGGCAAGAATATAGTTGGAGTAGTCCTTGGCTGCAATAATTTCAGGTAATTTAAAACTTAACCAGTTTTATTTTTTTTTTTATTTTTTTTTTATTTTATTTTTTTTTTTTAGCTATATAAATATCTTTATTACCAATATTAAAAAGATAGAGAAGCTGATGATGCCAGAAAATAGGGAGAAAAATTGTAGGTGTAATGTAGTCAGTTTTGATGAGCAGAAAGTTTAATTGTTCCAGATAATATTCTAGATAATTTAATAAAAGACAAAGTTTTAAACCTATGCAACCAGTATAGTAACAATATTTAAG
>PVJA010040121.1:0-18674 GCA_004027025.1 Myocastor coypus | reverse complement strand
TGGAGGGGTTCAAAAAAAAAAGGGGGGGGGAGGGAAAGGGAAGGCAGGCCAAGGATCCTGACCCAGCCTGCGCGCGGGCTTAGCTCCCAGCGGTGTGGTTTGGGGTGGGCTGGAACAGGAAGTTAGTCGCAGGAACGCAGAGGCGGGGCAGAGGGGCGCAGGGGCTTACCCGTGGCGGGTGCGCAGGCTCAGCTCCCAGTGGTGCGGTTTGGGCTGGGCTGGAACAGGAAGTTAGTCGCGGGAACCACCCTGACAGCAAGCTGGAGTCTGTCAGAGCTCTCCATCAATTTCTTCTTGTGCTGTTCTTTTTCCGAGGCAGGGTCGCCTGCAGTGCGGGCTGGCTCCAATCCTCTTCACGCCCTGCCCCCGGCTCGTATAATGCTATTATTAATAATTTATTTATTTATTTATTTATTATTTTTGTTTCAGAACCTTTGTTTGTGTATTCACTCATTTTTATGGCTGGCTCAGCCTGCCCCGAGGGCAGGGCTGGCGCATCCTGTGGTGCGGGGTATTGAACTGCGGTCCCTGAAGACGCCCAAGCTTCCCCAAGCAGGCGCTTCAGACCACTGAGCCATCCCGCTGGGCCCCTATAATGCTATTATTAATGAAAGGTCCTATTCAGATTTTGCCAGTTGTCCTCATACTGTTGCCCACTCCCCCTTTCAATACTCGGGAGTCGAACTCAGGACTTTGTGCTTACCAGTCAGGCACTTATGCCACTGAGCTATCTCTCCAGCCCCTTATAATGTCTTTGATAGGACCTCTCCCACCCCCCAGTTTAGGATCTGGCTCAGGAGCTCAGGATCATTATTTACAAACCTCATCATTTTTACTATTCTTGTTCCCCAATTAACCTTAACAAAATAGTTAGTGACACCAGCAGCAGTTTTTGTTAAAAAATCACTTTGATCCAGTTTGCTATCTGTAGCTTCACTGATTGGCTTATGTGGCCTTTTGTTCCAAGACTGGGATTTAAGTGTTGAAGTGTAAGAGAGATTCAAGAAGTCAAAGACAAGCATTTCAATTCAATATACACATTAAAATGAAGGGTATTTATAGAAGTCAGATTTACTCTGTATTACCTCTGTTTCTTGTGCACGTTGTTGTATACCGCTGGTATTGCAAATTTATTTTATCTAACCCTTTTGTAGACATAAAAGTTACATGGCTGCTTGCTTGCTAGTGGCAGATAGGGAATGCAGTTCTTTTTAATAGTGTGCTTTAAAAATAGTATTTATAAAATATGGAATGGTTTTATTTATGGTTAAAACTTTCCTAATACCAAGACTGAAAATGACCTAACACATTCATTGATTTATTTTTTTTTAGATGAGGTTTCTATGTAATGCAATCTGGCCTTGAACTTACCATATAGCTTAGGTTGGCCTTGAACTCAATGATCCTTCTGCCTCAGCCTCCCAGTTGTTGGGATAACAGATGTGTATTACCATGCCCTGCTCACTTATTTGCAGATGAGTAAATTTTTTTTCGCCTTTTTGAGACAGGGTCTCGCTATGCAGTTCAGGCTGGCCTTGAGCTCACTTTTTGTAGCGTAGGCTGGTCTCAAACTTGCACCTGCCTCAGCCTACCAAGTGCTAGGATTATAGGCATGTGCCACCATGCCCGACTTTTCAGATCAGTAAATTGTAACCAAAAAAATTTCTTGAATTTTTTTTTTTTTTTTGAGATATCTAGAAGGACCTTTGTGTTGTCATTGATCATTAAAATGTGGGGAAAAAAACCCCTACTTTCTATGGTGAGATTATTTATATTTATCCGAAAGTAAAATTGCATGTGTGGATGAGTGGATTTTCTCATAGATCTCTAAATTTGTGAGGTATCTTTTAGTTCTAAGATTGTATGATTCTTTGACTTTCCTAAAAATATTCCTAGGCCTAATTAGGCCCATAGGGACATTTGACATGTTAATAAATTGACAGCCAATGAGATAAAAGTATGAATCTAAAAATGACTTCTGTAAATTTTTGTTTTTTTTTTATAAATTGTTTGATAGGTTAAACCTTCTCTTGATGAAGCATTTGTCATTCAAGAACAAAATGTTGCTTTAAATTTCATTGGCTCAAGAGGGGCAAAGCCTGGTGTTACTAAGGAGAAAAGAATTAAATATGCAAAGGAAGTCTTACAAAAGGAAATGCTCCCTCATGTTGGTGTCAGTGATTTTTGTGAGACCAAAAAAGCCTATTTTTTGGGGTATGTTAAATTTTAATTGTCCTGAAGTTCTCTGTGAAGATAAAATTGAAGATATTTTTCATAAAGCTAAAAGTATTGATACAGTGTTTCTCGACTTGTTATGAAAAAAAGCCAAACCCAACTGTTTTTCTTTTTTCTTAGGTATATGGTTCATAGGCTACTTTTAGCAGCTTTGGGAAGGAGAGAACTAGATGACAGAGATCACTATGGAAACAAAAGGTTGGATCTTGCTGGGCCACTGCTTGCATTCTTATTTAGAGGGTAAGAAATCACACAGTGAAACCATTGAAGATGGGAGGCTTCACTTTCAGACCGGCTGTTGCATATGGAGATGCTAAAATGACTTCATATCCCTTTTGGGTGCATCTGCAGTTCACAGATTTGTCTTTGCTACTTTCCCAGGTTTAGTTCTTCATATCTAAGAACGTATTTTGTTAGTACAATGTAATACTTGTTTATGTTTTACTCTTCTGGTAGCTTTATAAGGTGCTAAGAAAGCTGATGTAGTTTTTCATTCATGTGCTCCTTTCCCCTTTTTTTCTTGCCTCTATTTTTGTGGGTTCTCTACTGCTGAAATACATCCCCTGGGGTACTTTAACTTTCTAAGTATACATATTAGAACTTCTATAATTTTACTTTTGTATTTTATAAATATAAGCTAATATGAAATGTGAAAGCATTAGTAGTCATTGTTTTCTGTTTCATCGTGTTTTGTTTTTGTATTTTAAGGAAGGGTCAACAGGGTGTTCAGGGTCTCACTCAATACTAGATCAAGCTTGTAGTGATCTGCCTGTTTATAGCCTCCCAAGAGCTGTGATTATAGGCCTGTGCCTCCACTCAGTTGCTGTTTTAGTGCACTTCAGGGGCAGAGCCAACACCACAGACTCTAGGCCCCTGCTCCTGCTTGCAGGCACTTTAATCTGCTGAGCTATTTGTCTGGCCCATTGGTCATTGTTCCACATAATTGGGATTATATATTATTTTTATTCTGGGTGTTTCTGTTTTCCATATTTTCTGTAATGTACCTATAATATTTGTTAAAAGACAAAATTATTTTAAAAGTACAGGGAATACAAAAGGATGGGTAATTCTAGCGTTCTTTAGCACATTTGTTAGAGTATTGATTAGTATTTCTTAACATTTATCTTCTTAATTTTTCCTCTAAGGACCTTATCTTCTGATGGTTTCTCCTAATTGCTTCCTGTGTTATTTATGTCTACTGTATGATTTTTGTGTTTTGTACATAGTATAGTAAAAAGTAACATAGTTGTTATGTACAAAGTATATTATACATAGTAAGACAGCAATATCACCCTGCTAAAACTTCCCCCCAAGCCGGGCGTGGTGGCGCACGCCTGTAATCCCAGCACTCGGGAGGCTGAGGGAGGAGGATCAGTGCGAGTTCGAGACCAGCCTGGGCTACAAAAGTGAGCTCAAGGCCAGCCTCAACTGCATAGTGAGACCCTGTCTCAAAAAAAAAAAATAAAAAAAAAAAAATAAAACTTCCCCCCACCTTGTGGGTAATATTGTTTACAAAATACATGCTGTAGCGCTTCATATGTTTAAAGATACACTGTTTTTTATTTGGCAGTATGTTTAAGAATCTGCTAAAAGAAGTAAGAATCTATGCACAGAAGTTTATTGATCGAGGAAAGGACTTTAACTTAGAGTTGGCAATTAAAACAAGGATTATATCTGATGGCCTGAAGTATTCCTTAGCTACTGGAAACTGGGGTGACCAAAAGAAAGCACACCAAGCTAGGGCTGGAGTATCTCAGGTAAGGGTGTTACCTGTGACTGTAGGAAAAATGTTATGAAACTTATAGATTCTTTCATTTTTGAATATAAATTACTTTGGATTTTTTTTTTTTTCCTCATGGTCAAATAGAAAGTAGGGTTTTGAGTTATGAAAATGATATTAGCTTTAGTATTACTAAGAGTAATTTTTGATTTGCAGTTTAGAAATTCAAAATGGAGTAGTTGCTTGGGAGGCGAGACAATATGTTAGTAAAATATTTATCCTAAAAGCTCCATATTAGAATAAAGGTAGGTATCTTAATTTGTTGGGAAGTATAGCATTTCTCAAGCAGATATCTTAGTGTCCTGTTACAGCATGTATAGTACCTGTTCCTGGAATAATGGGGTGAAGCTTTGTAAAAGTGTCTCACTATAGGCTGGCAAGATAACTAACTCAGTGATCTAAGTGCCTGCTTGGTAAGTGCAGGCACCCAGGTTGGATACCCAGCACTACGTGCTGTGCTGACCCCTCCCCGCCCTACCCAGGGCGTGCTGAGCCAGCCACTGATACTGGATGTGGTGGTGGATGCATACCTGTAATCCCAGTGCTGAGGAGCTGAAGTCAGGATGATCACTGTTGAGTCCCAGCTGCTTAGTGAGACCCTGTACCAAATATATGGAAAAAAAAAAAAAAAAAAGTCTTGCTACATGACTTTATATTCTTATGTTTGTTTTTCACATAAGATCGAAAACCTGTAACATGCTTGTCTGGCTTTATGGAATGGTTGTGAGGTTACCTCTCATCAAAGTGCTTGACTTGTAGAAACTAGAAGTTCTATGAAATTGTAGGAATATTCTGATAGGAAAATTAAATTTGTAGTTTCTTTTAATTCAGTTAGGATTTGTTTAGTGTTTAGTCAGGATAGTGTTTAATTCAGGGTTCACAAGATGAATGAGGCACTAACTATGAGCATTAAGGAGTGTATCAAGGAGTGTCAAGCAGAGGAAATCGATTGGTTCATGTACAGCTCTTTACTGCCTGACCTGTGCTGTGCTCACTGCCACCCTGCAGATCCCCTTCAGTGGGTTGTTACTTACCCTGTGATGTACAGGACCTCTCCTCTGCATGAGGAATAAAGCATGAGGCCTGACCCTCAGTAGTTCACTGTGCTTGTAGGTGCTGTGTAGTTATAGCACGGGCACAGTAGGTGTTCAGGAGAGAGGCACAGCTGCTCTTTGGGAATGTTGCAGGTAGCCTGGATTGTGGATTGCAGTGTGAAAGGAGAAGTCTTTTTTTCCCTGTACTTGGGAGTTTTTGCAGGGCTTCTCACATGCTGGACAGATGCTTGTCACAGCATCTTTAGACCTCAGAGAAAGTGTCAGAGGTGATGCCTGGTTTTGATTTTGTTGAAGCACAATTGGGAAACCACACAAATTGGAGAGGAAGGTGGGACCAGCAGTGCACAGACACTTGTTAACCTCTTGTTAATTTCATAGAACATTTTCCTCCTTAGGAAACTTTTTAACTGCTTGAACTCTGGATGGAGGCAGGAGTATGTCCATCAAGCAGTTCAGAATTTCCAAAGAGTAGGAACATTTATTGAGGAAAAGGAATTGGGAAATAGAAATAGCTCCTGAGACACAGGAGGACTCCCCAGTGGGTGACCCCAGTTAGACACATGCACAGTATTGGCAGTGTAGTGAAGAGATTTAAGTAGGGCAAGGTTCGGTTCAGGAACATTGATACAACAGGCTGAGTGGGAATAGTGGAGTACGTACAGCATTTTTAGAAGATGTTTGAGGACTGTTGAGGAAGTGGCTTTTATAAGTAACAGTTATTGGTCAGTTGAATGATGGGAAACTCCACAGAGTGCAGAGAAGAGAGGTTCCTCCTGGCTTTAACAGAGGTAACTTATCAGGTGGAGTAAAGAAGCTCAGTGCAGAGTGTGGCCACTGCATGGTGCCAGATTGGTAGGGAGGGGTGTGTGTGTGTGATTGTCAAAGGACTCAGGAGTGTTGGGAGATTAGGACTTCAGTGAAAAGACTTTAATGTCACATTCTTAATTAGGAATGACCTGTTGATGCTTTTTAAATGGACAAATGCTATGGATACATTTCTGTTTTAGTAATCTTGGTAGCTGGGAAAGGGAGATGGAGCACAAGGCAGGGATTTAGAGGTGATGAAAGTAGCAAAGGTGAGGTCACTGGAAGCCTAACCTAAGGCATTGCTGTGACATTGGGAAGAAGGCTAGGTTTTACAGAAAATCTGAAGATGCCATTGAAAGGATATGTTCATCAGTGTGTGGAAGAAGGAATTCAAGGGCAAGAATGATTTGAGATTTCTAGGTGGGGTGATTGAGGGAGTGATGATACCATTAACCGTAACTGGAGACTTCGGAAGAAGGGCAAGGATTAGGTTATCTCAGAGGTGGAGGGATGGTGGCTTATTAGTAGGCATGAAGCTTGAATTGCATATGTTCATCTCTATAAATATTTATTGGTATTACCCTGTATTATATTTTCTAAGTATTGGTAATGGATGTTTGCATCTGTGTTAGGTTTAGAGGCTCAGTGTAGAAAAGGTCTTGGAGGATTAGTGGTGTCTGCTGTGGTTCAGGGGTGAAATCTGGTAATATTTAATGTCACACTCACTGCACAGCTCACTGATGAGTGTCACAGATCCTGCGGTGTTGGATATAGCAGAGAACAAAATGATTTTAACAAAGGAAGTCCCTGCCCTTGTGGAGCTAACTAACGTCCCAGTGTTGGGAGACAGATCATAAAATGTTTGCTGTGCTATGCTGTGCTAGAATGCATCTCCCACCTTGCATTCCTGCCAATTAAGTGAGGAGGTTGAATGAGATTGTCTGAGGAAAGTCAGAAAAGGGGTGGTGGTGAAGGTTTAATACTCAGCCAATCTTTAGTAAAAACATAATTTTGCCTCAGTATGACAGTGCAGCATGGAAATGCCCGCATTTTAAAGGTTTGACTTCTCCCCCTAGGTGTTAAACCGCCTTACTTTTGCATCAACTCTTTCTCACCTGCGTCGATTAAATTCCCCTATTGGTAGAGATGGCAAACTGGCCAAACCAAGGCAGCTGCACAACACGCTGTGGGGAATGGTGTGTCCCGCTGAGACCCCGGAGGTGAGGCGCTGAAGTTTCTGTTTAGCTGAGAGAAGCTGTGGGTGCTGAATTGCTGTGAAGTCAACTGTCAGATGTGGTTTTTATTTAATTATGCATTGTGGTTTAGAGATAAGATACTACTTATAATTTTGTTCTTAGAGAATAAGTAAATCTTGAAATCAAATTGAAGGGAAGCTGTTGACAGGAGTTTTGTGAGCATGTGAAATGAGAGTAACCACTTGGGCTCATTCCCTAGGGACATGCGGTTGGCCTTGTCAAGAATTTAGCCCTGATGGCTTACATTTCAGTTGGATCTCAGCCTTCTCCAATTCTTGAATTTTTAGAAGAATGGAGCATGGAAAATTTAGAAGAAATTTCTCCTGCAGCTATTGCTGAGTATGTGTAGATGGAATTTTGTTTTTTGATATTTAGTTGTAACTTAATGTAGAATTGCTAAGTGCAAAATACTTTGATTTTTCGTTCTAGCGCAACCAAGATTTTTGTTAATGGCTGTTGGGTTGGAATACACAAAGATCCTGAACAACTTATGAACACCCTAAGGAAACTGCGGCGGCAGATGGACATCATTGTGTCTGAAGTAAGGGCCTGTGTTTGTTTTCCTTTTGTGTGGTGCTGGGAATCAGTCCTTAGTTGTGCTTTTACTAGGCAGGCACTCTACCACTGAGCTATGCCTCCAGAACAGTGAAAATCTTCAGCTGTTAAGAAAGCCAGGATTTAGGCTGAGTGTGGTGGTATGTGCCTGTAGTATCAGCACTTGGGAAGTGATGAAGGAGTTGCGAGAGAGAGAGAGAGAGAGAGAGAGAGAAAGAGAGAGAGAGAGAGAGAGATTTTTCTGCATAGCCATTAATCTCAGCTCTTGGGAGGCAGAGGCAGGAGGATCACTGAGTTCAAGCCCAGCCTGAGCTACATAGCAAGCCCTTGTCACAAGTCCCCCTACCCCTATATAAGCTCTATTACTCTATGTAATAGAGCTTTTATTACATTGTTTAAAACATGTGACTGACTGGCTTTTCTTTTTCTTTTTATACAATACTGGGGGCTTCCCACTTGCTGGGCAGTTGCTCTGCTGCAGAGTGATAGCCTCAGACTTTTTCTGTTAGCTTTTTTTTTTTTTTTAGCTGTAACTGTTACATGGTACATTTCATTACATTTATTTTACTTAATTTATTTTATTATTTTTTTTTATTATTTTTATTCTAAAGACAAAGCAGAAACAAAGATAGAAAAAACAGTAACAAGTAAGAGTACATACAGTACAGAATTTCAAAACCAGAAAAATTTAACAATGTTATATTACATGTTTTCATCATTGGATCAGTTTAGATTAATAGATATAGGTATATAAGATTGATCAAACACAAGAAAAAAAGATTGATCAAACAATTAAACATTAACTTTTTTTTTTTGTCTTTTTGAGACAGGGTCTCGCTATGCAGTTGAGGCTGGTCCTGAGCTCACTTTTGTAGCCCAGGCTGGTCTCAAACTCGCACCAATCCTCCTGCCTCAGCCTCCCCAGTGCTAGGATTACAGGCGTGCGCCACCACGCCCGGCTAACATTAACATTTTTAATAAACATTTTTTTTTTTTAAACAATTGACACTGCATATTGTCCTCACAGTAATAATACAGAGCACAGGGTGTGAGCATGACACACCTTCCAATTGATATTAATAAGGAAAGAAGAAAAACACATTCTTCTCTTTGAACTAAGAGGAAACAGATGCATACACAGTCCAATGTTTCACAATTGCAGTGGGCCACCAGTGAAACTGGCAATGTTGGAGGCTATTGATCCAAGCCTCGTACAGCTCATCACACCAATCTAGCTCTGCGTTTCATGCCTCATAATTAAGCTTTTCTGCTGGGTGATCAAGGGCAAGTTAAAGCAAGACCTGTATAACAAAGCATTCATCTTTTGTATCTTCCAAGGTCAAATCCCCTCAGGATTAACTTTGGAACCATGTACAGTGCTTTGTAGAGTTGTTGTCAGTGTCAGCCTTTGGGTCGAGTCATGGCCATTGCTGGACCAGTTTTATTTCTGTGAGAGTCTGAGAGAATGTTTTTCTCTGGGTGACTGTCCTTAGAAACAGTGTAGTTCATTTATCCCTTTCTTCTGAGGTCCCATAATCTCCTTGACCAGAAAATTTGGGATACCTCTGAGTATAGGATATTATAGCACAGGTTCTCTTATGTCCTGAGTCCTTACTGACCTTGAAGGGCTAGGGCCAAAATATTGGGTATCTTCATAGCTCTTCTTTTTCTCCAGTTTTTGATCTGTTAACTTACATTCTCAACCCTCCAGCAGAAAAGCTTCGTGATACTATTACTGTATAACATAGGTAATTGAGCTTATCATCACTGGCTTTCTGAATATCAAACATCTTTGACTCAGCTTGGAATTGCTGATATAAGAATGTGATATGAGCAGTTACACAATTTTTATGCAGACAGTTGGAAATCCAAGGATGTACAAAATTGTAGACTGTCAAGCCTATGACATTTTGCCCTGTCTCTTACTCTCAATTAATACTTTTTTTTTTTTTTTTTTTTTTTTGTTAACCAACCATTTACTTGAGAGAGAGTATAACAGTAACTGAGTTTACATTGGGAACAGTACACATCAAAAAGATGAGAATGACATGCATTGCAAGCATAATTTTAGTATTTCGTGGTGCTGTGATCAATGTGATGAACCTTTTGAAGGTTCTTGATTCCCTTAGCTTTTTTGAGAGTGGTTGGCCTAGGGGAGCCTTAAATTTAGAATCCTCTTGCCTTAGTCTCAGAGTTGCTGGGATTACAAGTGTTTACCACCATACCTGGATGAAAACAATATCTTTCTTGAATTTTAGAATTATACTATGGCGTTTTGGTTCACAGTGCTTTCTTTCTCAGACTGCTACCTGTGGATAGGGAATGGCTAGGAAGTTGGAATATTTTCTTTTGACTCTAATTCTGGAGCAGATTTTGGTGTTTTTGATCAAGCTTTTATGTTTTAACTCAAATCTTTCCTTTCTTAAATAAATCTAATTCTTTCATTAATGATAGGATCCAGAAGTGATTCTGTGTTTTTATTTTGATACCAGGAATAGAACTCAGAACCTTGAGCCTGCTAGGCAGGCATTTGTGCCATTGAGCTACATCCCCAGCCCAAAAGGACAGCTGCAATTTCACTTTTCTTTTTTTTTTTAATTTTATTTATTTATTTTTTTCTTGTTTCAGAACCTTTATTTGTTTATTCACTCATTTTTATGGCCGGCTTAGCCCACCCCGAAGGCAGGGCTGACGCAGCATGTGGTGCCGGGAATCGAACCACGGTCCCTGAAGCCGCCCAAGCTTTCCCAAGCAGGTGCTTTAGACCACTGAGCCATCCCGCCAGGCCCCTGCAATTTCACTTTTTAAAAGCCCCTTTGTGAGGGCTGGATTAAAGCACCTAATTAGGCAGACACAGGGACCGAAGTTCAATCCCTGCTCTGCTGTGCTAGCCCCACCCAATGGGTGCGCTGAGCTGGTAATGGAGACTGGACATGGTGGTGTGTGCCTGTAATCCGAGTGTTTAGGAGGCTGCAAAAACAGGAGGATCACTATGAGTTTTATCTACATAGTGAAACCTTGTAGACCCTGTACTAAATACATTTAAAAGTAAATAAAAGCCCTTGTATATAGGAATTAGCAGTCCTTTTTTTAGTTTCCAAGTTCATTGGCAATTTTTTTTTTCAGTGTATTTGTTACAGGGTCTCACTATGTAGCTCAAACTGGTTGTGAGACTTCTGTTTTCAGCCTCCCCAGTGCTGGGATTAAAGACACGCGCTGGTCCTGTGCCCAGTTCAGCATACCCAGGGACAGTGAGGCATGTTGTGCCAGGGATTGGACCCAGATCCCTGTGCTTGCCTTAGTCTGCTGAGCTATCTCACCAGCCCCTTACCTGATATATTTAAAATATTATGATTTTTTAAAAATAAAAATTGTTGCATTAAGGCTGGATGTGGTGATGCACACCTGTAATCCCAGTACTCACAAGCTGATGCAGGAGGATTACAGTGAGTTATGTGGTGAGACCCTGTCTGAAAAAGGTGAAAAACAACCCTAGTGAGCTACATTTTACATTTTATTGGTATTATCTGTGAATGCTTTGTGTGATGAATATGCACAGCACATCCCAGAGCAGAGTGCAGATTTAGGTGCTCAGCAGGCATCTGTGGCTAGGAGCTCCTGTGCTGCATCACAGAGGTCACTGGAAAGCGGCAGGCCATGCCAGAGAGTGTGGGCAGGGCAGGGCGACCTAGGGATGGCCATTGAATGGCTACAGAATAAGGCATGTGTAGTAAAGAGATAAAGTAAGAGACTGGCAAAAAATAGTGTTTGTGGTACATTTCACTTTATATTAACTTAATGTGGCATTACTTCTAGGTGGTAGTGTTTGGTTTAAACTATAATTACTGAAGTCAGATTCTTTTCATATATATATATATATATATATATATATATATATATATATATATTTTTTTTTTTTTTTTTTTTTTTTTTTTTTTTTGGTCTTTTTTTGAGACAGGGTCTCACTATGCAGTTCAGGCTGGCCTTGAGCTCACTTTTGTAGCCCAGGCTGGTCTCGAACTTGCACCGATCCTCCTATCTCAGCCTCCCGAGTGCTGGGATTACAGGTGTGCACCACCACGCCCGGCTTTCATTTATAGAATTTTTTTTTTCTCAATGTATTTAGTATAGGGCCTACAGAGTCTTCACTATGCAGATCAGACTCATAGGATCCTTCCTGTTTTTCAGCCTCCCAAGTGCCACTATGCTCAGTGTCATTTGCCATCTCAGCTTGTCCTGGCGGTAGGGCTAGTATGGCAGGCCCAAGATCATATACCTGGCCTCTGTGTCTGCTAAAATAGGTGCTTTAATCCACTGAGCTATTTGGCCAGCCCTGGAGTTTTAAATTATAGTTAAGTTTTTAATAGATTGAGCAGTGGTAACTAAGATTGTCCATTTTATTTGGTAATTGATTGCTGCAGAAGTTCAGTTTCTGTTTAGTTTGTTTGGAGAAGAGGTCTTCCTGTGTTGTTCAGACCAGTCTCAAACTCCCAGGCTCAGCGCTCTACCTGCCTCAGCTTCCTGAGCACTTGTGCTGTGGGCAGGCACCACTGTGCCCAGATGAAGTTTTTAGTGAAGCTGCAGGGATACAGAAAAAATAAAAGTTTATGGTCATGTTTCATCTTTTCTATGTAGGTTTCTATGATCAGAGATATTCGAGAGAGAGAGATTCGGATCTATACTGATGCAGGCCGTATTTGTAGGCCACTTCTGATTGTGGAAAAACAAAAGCTGCTTCTGAAGAAGAGACACATTGACCAACTGAAAGAGAGAGAATATAATAATTACAGGTAAAAACTTAAAATGTGTTCATTCAAAAAAATTGAGATAAGCCGGGCGTGGTGGCGCACGCTTGTAATCCCAGCACTCGGGAGGCTGAGGCAGGAGGATTGGTGCGAGTTCGAGACCAGCCTGGGCTACAAAAGTGAGCTCAGGACCAGCCTCAACTGCATAGCGAGACCCTGTCTCAAAAAGACAAAAAAAAAAAAAAAAAAAAAAAATTGAGATAGAATTCTGAATTATAAAGATACCCATTTAAAAAAAGAATATAACTTAGTGGTTTTTCATATAATCACAGGCTTATACAATTGCCAGCACTGTGTCTTTCTGGAAACTATAGTGTTAGCAGTCAGATTAAGGTTTTGCTTAATCTTTGTTTCCATGTAGGAGATGATAGGATTTTCAGGTATGGCATTCTTTGTTGTGTGTTAAATGTCCAATAGCAAGAAGAAGTAATCTACATAAGTGTAAAGTATATAACTAATACATGTAGTAATAGTAATATAGTAAACAAATTCAATACAAAGATGAACTTTAAAATTTTTAAAATATGTGAATGTATATTTTTATTGTAAAAATAATATATGTGATAAAAATGTTTAACACCCAGTTTATACTCTTTTTATTAGGAAATACTAAAAATGAATGAGTGTATGTTCTACTGTATCTTATTCTATACATTAAATACTCACCTTCTTGTAATCCCAGCACTTGGGAGGCTGAGGCAGGAGGATCAGTGTGAGGTTGAGACCAGCCTGGATTACAAAAGTGAGCTCTAAGGCCAATCTGACCTGCATAGCAAGACCCTGTCTCAAAAAGACAAAAAAGAAAAAAAGTCGCCTTTATCACCTTCACGGGTATTGTTTCTTTAATGCTTGTTATGAGACAATAGTTTAAAAGTTTTTTTTTTTTTGAGATAGAATCTTGCTGTGTAGCCCCAGGCTGGTTGCAAACTCCCAGCAGTTCTTATGCCTCATCCTCCCAGAGTACTGGTCTTGCAGGTGTGTGCAGCATACCTGGGTAATTTAAAGTATTATCTGACAGTCCATTTTTCTGGTTTTTTTTTTTTTGTTTGTTTGTTTGGTTGGTTTTTTTCCCACTGTTAATAATTAATGTGTCAGGGGTGACAACCTGCTTGGGACACACCCTCCTGTTCCTGTCTTGGACAGTAGTTTCCTTTGCCCCAATAAATCTATTCTGCTGATGAAAAAAAAAAAAAAATTAGTGTGGCCTGGCAGGATGGCTCAGTGGTCTAAAGCGCCTGCTTGGGAAAGCTTGGGCAGCTTCAGGGACTGAGGTTCGATCCCCAGCACCACATGCTGTGCCATCTCTGCCCTCAGGGCAGGCTGAGCTGGCCATAAAAATGAGTGAATAAATAAACAAAGGTTCTGAAACAAGAAAAAAATAAGTGAAGTAAAAAATTCTTAAAAAAAAAAATTAGTGCTTCTGTTGTGGATCTATTTCCATATAAGTATCAAGTTGATTGTATTGTACTCTTTATATTAAGTATATGCTAAAATTAGCATAAATAGAAAATCCTACTTTTTTTTTTTGAAAATCCTACTTTTGAGCATATAGTTTGTTAAAGAAATAGTCTCTCATGTACTTCTTATGTATTATTTTATATATTGGTAAACTTCAAACTACTTTCCACGATTTAAGTTTGGGGTGGATCGGCTGATTAGAAAAGGTATGGTGGCTCAAACATTACATTCATTTTCTCAGAGACTTTTTTTTGACGTTTTATAAATAAGTCACTTTTTTTTTCTTTTTTTTTTGTCTTTTTGAGACAGGGTCTCACTATGCAGTTGAGGCTGGCCTTGAGCTCACTTTTGTAGCCCAGGCTGGTCTCGAACTCGCACTGATCCTCCTGCCTCTGCCTCCCGAGTCCTGGGACTACAGGCGTGCGCCACCACGCCCGGCTAGTCACTTGTTTTTAATGTTTAAACTTTTCTGTACGTTTTTAAGAATCTCTTGATTAAATGGCATTCATTCAAATAGTTTTTATCAAAGAACACAGTTGAGATTAAGTCTGAGACAATTCATTAAGGCAGCTGTTTTGTAAAACATTATTTGATAAATTACTTTTGTAAACAATTTATTCTTGATCTTCTTGCTTAGATAAATTTTAAGGTCTTGGTATTGAAAGACATTCACTTTGTTTTTTGGGTAGTTTTCCATCCCATATTTTTGTTTTGTGGAACTTTACATTTATGTCTGAGAGTATGTTGATTGCAGAGGAACCTATTTTTATCAGTAAGGAGTGATTAAAACAAAAAAGAAAAAAATCCTGTGTCTGTTACAGAGCTCTTTCCATACACAGCATAGAAGTGTAGGCTTACTTTTTTTTTTTTTTTTTTTTTTCTTTTGAGACATGGTTTTGCTGTTTTGATTCAGGCTGGCCTTGAACTTACTGTGCAGCCCACACTGGCTCACAGTGTTCCTTCTGCCTCAGTCTTTCAGGGGCTGGGATCAGAGGTGTATGGCACCATGGCTAGCCATAGAAATACTTTTTAATTAAGTAAGAGACCTCAATTAGTTACAATATTTGAAGAAATAAGTAGATTGAGTTCTATCCTAGTTGGCAGGACCTTGTGGCCAGTGGGGTGGTAGAGTACATCGATACTCTGGAAGAAGAGACGGTGATGCTTGCCATGACTCCAGACGACTTGCAGGAGAAAGAAGTAGCTTACTGTTCCACATACACCCACTGTGAGATCCACCCATCCATGATTCTCGGGGTCTGCGCATCTATTATTCCTTTTCCTGATCATAACCAGGTTTGTAGCTATTTTTATCTTTTTCAAGGATTTGGGAGAAGTAATGAGTATTAATGTTCAGTCTGATCTTATTTTACGAAGAAAACCTTTCAGTGAAAGGTTACAGACTCCTGTAGTCAGTAGTTTTGCAACTTGTTGTGTTTCTTTGTTAAGAGTCATAGTCAATTGTTCTAAGTGGTTATCACTTACGTGGTTATCGCTTATGTTTCAATACAAAGAAAAAGTTCCTGTTTTTTTTTCCTTTTTGATAAAAACCTATTTATGTTAAATTTTTGTATGGATCTATGTCTTTTTTAGCCTCTGTTCAGAAGAGTCTTTCTTTAGAGACACTTAAGTTTCTGCTGATGACACCTTTTGTTTCTGCTGTTAGTCTCCTAGGAACACATACCAGTCTGCTATGGGCAAGCAGGCTATGGGGGTCTATATCACCAACTTCCACGTCCGTATGGACACGCTGGCCCACGTTCTCTATTACCCTCAAAAACCACTTGTGACCACGCGCTCTATGGAATATCTGCGGTTCCGAGAGCTGCCAGCAGGTATGTTCAGTGTGCCCTATAGTTTTTAAAGAGCTTGCTGTGCTTTAGGCACTTCACTTGGTGCTGGGACAGTTCCTGTTCTCAGACCAGTTGTACTGTGGTGGTGAACATGGATATAGAACTTACAAACTCACAGAGAACAGACATCACCACCTCTATCACAATATATAGAGTCAGATCCCATCTGTGCCCAGAAAGGAGGAGAGTGTATTCCCTATGGACAGTTTACACTTTGACTTGAGTGAACATTTACCTTGTTTACCAGGATATAAGAACTTTTTCAACTTGGTATTGTGCAGAAGTGCTAATAACATTGAGATCTTTTAGAGAGTGTCCTATGTGTAGCTGAGAAGAATGTGTATTAGAATATCATGGATCAGAACACTGTAGATTTGTACTGAGTCCATTTGTTCACTGGTTTGGTTCAGTTCTTTTTTTTTTTTTTTTTTGTCTTTTTGAGACAGAGTCTCGCAATGCAGTTCAGGCTAGCCTTGAGCTCACTTTTGTAGCCCAGGCTGGTCTCGAACTCGCATCAATCCTCCTGCCTCAGCCTCCCGAGTGCTGGGATTACAGGCATGCACCACCTCGCCCGGCTGGTTTGGTTCAGTTCTGATATTGAACTCGCACTGATCCTCCTGCCTCAGCCTCCCACGTGCTGGGACTATAGGCGTGCAAATTCTGATATTTCTTAATTGTTTTTTTATACTGGTTGATTTATTTGTGACAGTGTAATATTAAGATCACCTATTAAAGTTGTATTAATGCTTATTTGATTTATAATATATTTATAATATATATTTGAATATATAATTTATATAGCTGAGTATGCCTGTGCTTGGAGCATGTGTGTATTTGAGTGTTATCTGTATCATATTTTACATTTTAAAGAGGAAAGATAAAATTTCAAAAGGTATTAGGGTAATAGTACATTGTGTATTGTTTATATTTGTTACTCAGAATACAAGATAGCATTATTTAATTGTCCAAACAATATTAGCATAAACCTTTCTTTTCAGTGAACTAAGAGAAATTAGTAGTGTAACTGTGTTTACTATTTGCACTGTGGTATGTTTTTAATTCTTATGGGAAGATACCCAGAAGAGGAATAGCTGAGTCAAATAGGACCTCTAATCCTAGTTTTTTAAGGAGACAAGATCTTGCTATATATTGCAGGCTGGCCTTGAACTGGTGGTAGTTCTGCTGCTTTAGGCTTTTAAGTAAGTACTGAGTGTATACCACCTTACTCAGCTTATCTTGTTTAAGGCACAGAGTTTGTCCCCTCCCCGCCTTGCACCACCATGCCCTGCTCCACAGAGTTGCTCTTGATCAGGATTGTTGTGAATTTGAGACCAGCCTGGGTTACAAAGTGAGTTCAAGGCCAGCCTGAGCTGCACAGTGAGATGCTGTCTCAAAAAAAAGAGAGAGAGAGAGAGAGAGAGAGAGAGAGAGAGAGAGAGAGAGAGAGGGAGAAAAGAAAAACTGGGCTATATTAGGAATGAAACATTTCACTAGCAAAGTAAGTGGCTCACAGGAAGAGGAGACTTGGATCATTACTTTGATGAAAACCCCTAAGTATTTATGGCAAACATGACTGAATAAAATGGGTTTAAAGAAAGTGGCAGGTTTCTTTGCTTCCCAGGTGATGCTTTAATGTGTGCTCTCCAATTCATGGCAGGTATTAACTCAATTGTGGCCATTGCTTCGTACACTGGGTACAACCAAGAAGACTCCGTCATAATGAATCGCTCCGCTGTAGACAGAGGCTTTTTCCGGTCAGTTTTACATAATTTATGAAACTACAGGGTGGAAGTAGTGGTATCTTGAGGGTTTTTTTTTCTGTTTTGTACCTGGAATCTCACTTATGACCTTATGCTTATGAGGCAAGTGCTTGGGCCTGCTGATCTTTATCCCTGGCCCCTACTGGTTATTATTATTTTTTAAAGGATGGCTCAGTGGTCTAAAGCGCCTGCTTGGGAAAGCTTGGGCAGCTTCAGGGACCGCGGTTCGATCCCCGGCATCACGTGCTGGGCGAGCCCTGCCCTTGGGGTGGCCTGAGCCAGTCATAAAAATGAGTGAATAAACAAACAAAGGTTCTGAAACAAGAAAAAAATAAATAAAATAAAAAAAAATGTATTTGGTATAGGTCTACAGGGTCTCACTATGTAGATCAGACTCATAGTGATCCGCCTGTTTACAGCCTTCCAAGAGTTGGGATTACAGGTGCATGTCACCACTCCTAGTCTCAATCACAGTCTCAGCACGCCAGTGGCCATGCTACGTTCTGCCTAAGCAGGCACTTTAGTCTGTGGAGCTATCTGGTTGGTCCTCCTAGTTTTTTTTTTTTTTTGTCTTTTTGAGACAGGGTCTCGCTATGCAGTTCAGGCTGGCCTTGACCTCACTTCTGTAGCCCAGGCTGGTCTCGAACTCGCACCGATCCTCCTGCCTCAGCCTCCCGAATGCTGGGATTACAGGCGTGCGCCACCACGCCCGGCTATGTTTTGTTTTTTTTAATACAAGCAGTTCTTTAAAAATAGATTTACTCTGACCTCTGCCAGAAAACAGGAGTAGCTATGGCCACAGCTATACACATTTGCATTTAGCCAACTCAGAAATGTCTTTAGAAAAAATTATGAACCCATTATCTTAGAACCCATAAATAGCTGCTGCTAAAATTACAGTATGTTTTCTTTTATATATATATAAGATTATTTATAGTAGTCACTCAAAGTCACTCTTTCTTTCTGTTATGCTTCTTCACTTTGATTGCTTTATTGACATAAAGATTGGTCCCAAATTCATGGCATATAAAGATTATTTTTCAAATATGGAATTAAAAAAAAGTAGGCAGTTCTGAGAAGAGGATTCTCTCCTGTGAATCCAGTTCCAGG
>PVJA010040120.1:0-18696 GCA_004027025.1 Myocastor coypus | reverse complement strand
TTTCTCCTCCCTCCTCTCCTTCCCTCCCCACCCTCTCTCCCTGCCCCCCTTACTCCCCTTCTTCCTCCCTTCATACCTTTTTCCAACCTTTTAGAGTTGTGAACAACTAAATAATAAAACCTTAAGGAGAAGCCAATTTCTTCTTTTTTTTACCATGTATCACAGAATTTTTTTTGCAAGAAATTTATATTAAAACTCCCAGAGGTTGGTGAGATGGCTCAGTAGAATAAGCACTTGCCTGGCAAGCACAAGGACCTAAGTTCAATCCTCAGTTCAAAATAAATAAATAAATAAATAAATAAATAAATAAATAAATAAATAAATAAAAGCAGGGCTGGCAAGATACTGCAGCGGACTAAACTGCTGCTTAGGCAAGCTTAGGCAACTGCAGGGATCATGCTTTGATCCTGGGCGCCACATGCTGTGCCAGCCCCACCTCCATGGGAGGCTGAGCCAGCCATAAACAAACAAACAAACACCTCCCAACTTTTTTCTTGTGTATAATCAAATAGAAATTTTGTAACGTTGATTTCCCTGTGATGCACATATTTTGGGAAGTTCTGGCCTGCAAAAATAGGGTCTAGCTTTTGCTTTTGTTCCAAAGAAACAATAGTTATTTTAATAATTCAGACATTTCTTAATGCTTCCTTCATATCTGAGTAGGTAGCATTTGCCAGGTTTATTCCTAGAAAATATGACAATAAAGTTTTGATCACTCATGACTAAAAACACTCCTAGAAACATTTCTGTATGCAAGGTGTATATGTCTTCAATTTTCCTTTCTTGTCAATTTAAGCCTTCTGGCCTAGTGTAAGGATGGTGCAAATGTTCAGAGAAAGCTTTCAGGGGTTAAGCCTGGAAAGTTGAACAAGGAATAAACTTTGCCAAATCTTTTAAAAAGCCAGCTGTATGCATCTGCTTGTTAAAATGTAACATTATTTTAAGCTGGGAATTATGTATACACGTCAGAGTATACATGGCCCATTTGTCCTGGGAACATACTTTGTGAGTGCCAAAACTAAACAGAATTGGCTAGTTCCCATGAGAGGAGCGTGATGGTTCTAAAACAAAGAAAACATCAGACACTGAAAGTTGAAGACTGCTCTCATTGCTTGGAGGAGAAAGGACTGGAAACAAAAAGATGTATATGAGTCAGATCTGTTTATTTAAAATAATTCGATTTAATGACTTCCAATAATGATCAATAGTGTATTATTTATAATTTTGCTAAAAGCCTTAATCAGTAACTAGAATTAATCATTAAGTAATTTTAAAGCTAATGTATGTATTCAATGATGCAATATGATATACTGTGTTCTGAATAAAAATGCTGATATTTAGTTTAAAATTTAAATTAAACCTTGAAATTATTATACTGTTTATGCAAAGGATATAATGAATCTTAGATTTTAAAAAAAGCTGCATATCAATTAGGATTTGGTTCAATAGTATAGGACAAATCTAAATAATAGCAGAAAAGTTCAGATAGTTGAGGTTTAAATAAATAAACACATAAGTGTTGCAGTCCAAAGTAGTTAACCTAGGTTGTGTGATGATTCTAATATTTTCAGGGCCTAGACTTCATATTCTGCTCCTGGATGCTCCTCAGTTATCCTCTCTCCTGGCATAGTACAAGAAGCCTCTGGAACTCATAATCAGATCTCTCTTCCAGACAAGAGGAGGGAAGGAGCAAGAAATAAAGTGCCCGTATGCACAGCCTTCCAAGTCACCTGTCCAGATAAGTGTGCTGGGCATGGCTGAAATCAAACTGTGTGTGTGAAGCTGCACTTTCTCCTCAGCTTATAACATAAGGTTTTCACACTCATATGTCTCATTGTAGTTACCCCCTTATGTTCCCTTTTGTAGATGTTCCATAATTATACTAACTACTTGATATTCTTAGGTACTTATGGCTTCTTTTCCTATACCTATAAATAATATATAGTGATTATCTTTATGTAGGGGAACTTTGTGCACTATTTTCAAGGAAGTGACTAATATAAAATAGAATTATAACAGTGAAATATGTGAGCAATGTTCATTATGAGGACTATCTTGACAATAACAACAAAACAGTGCTAATTCACTCTGCTATCAGCAAAGTGTGGCTTAACATACCACTTTATTATACTGTCAAAGAACATTAGCTGTTAGTTTTTTGTGGTTAATGGAACAGAAGACACCGGATGCTGGGCTGTTTTTTTTTTTTTTTCTAATTCTATTTCCAAGGATTTTTGTTCAGGGGGGGGTATGTAGAATGACACTTGAGAAAGAGTGACGCGCTGTACTTCCCAGGTCACCCTAACCACATGCACCATGTGTGCTGTCCCAGTTGTGCTAAACTTGGGCTCATAAGCCGAGGACTCAGTTTTGAGATGCTGATTGTTTCTTCCTCTTCATGTCCTCTAGCGACAATGGCCCGACTCGTACTGAAAGATGGCGACCAGCAGCTTTGCTGGCCGCCTTAATGGCTTCTCTGTGACCTCTGCAGATGGAAGCTTTCTCCCCTGCTAACACTTCCTCCAACTTTCTCATGCTTCTGTAAGCTCACTTATTATTTAAAATTCTGACTTTAAAGGGCCATGTCCGTGCGTGGTTTCAAATAAATTACGGGAAGGGAGAGAACTTTAGAAGGAAGGGAACATAAAAAGTAATCATCATCAAGTGAAAAAAAATGCAGCACTTATTAAGTAGCTCTGTTATAGTCTCTTATTTATTATTTTTTTTCTTGTTTCAGAACCTTTGTTTGTTTATTCACTCATTTTTATGGCCGGCTCAGCCCACCCCAAGGGCAGGGCTGGTACAGCATGTGGTGCCGGGGATCGAACCGCGGTCCCTGAAGCCACCCAAGCTTCCCCAAGCAGGCGCTTTAGACCACTGAGCCATCCGCCGGACCCCTGTTATAGTCTCTTAGATGAAAACTCACGTTACTGGTGTGTATTTTTTAATGCTGTTCACTATCTCGGTACTTTCCGTCATGCAAGGGCCTTATTGGCAATTTAATACCCTAAGATTATGTCTGTGATATGCCAGAAATATAGATTATGTCTGTCATACTCATGTTCCTTTTGCTTAAGGGACTAGAACCTTTGCAAAATAATGCAATAACATTATCATGTGCAAACCAAGAGTCTTCCTTTTCATGCTCACCTCACATCTTGCACAATTACTCTAATAAATGACCTCTACATCTAATAGGATTTAGCAAACTATGAAATCACCATAAGTTGTTTGAATCAACACTTTAAAAATCTTTTGTTTTTAATAACTCCATTTTCACCTAGGTAGATTTTTCTGGGCAACAGATTTTCTGTGAATCTGATCATTTACAAATACCTTAGAAATATATCATACTCTCCAAGTGAAGATAAACCATGGAGGGTGATGGATGACAAAGCAGATTGTATTAGTGTCTAATGTAATTACTCTGGTGCTAAAGATGAGTGACTTAGGATTTTGTTACTTTAATGATTATATGTTAAAAAAATAATAGCTATAGGGGCTGGAGAGATGGCTCAGTGGTCTAAAGCCCTGCTTAGGCAAACTTCAGCAACCATTGGGACCACGGTTTGAAACCTTGCACTACATGCTGCACCAGCTGCACTCCCCAGGGCAGGCTGAGCTGGACATAATATAAATAAATAAATAAATAAATAAATAAATAAATAAATAAATAAACAAATACTGTATGTTGCATTTAATCAAATAATTATTTTTCTGGAATTTTGTCTATTGTTTACTCGGTGAAGTGCTGCCTTTGTAGAAAAATGTGGCACGCTTAACCTCAGAATCAGAAGCGCAGGAAACCTGTGATGAAAGACCTATCCCGTGAGGATCCCAGGGCCAGGAAGGCCTGCCACGCCTCCAGGTGAGAGGATGTTGCAGCATCTCAGTGCAAAGCACAACCTAAACATGTGGCTCTAAGCCCTTCAGCTATAAGAACAGAAATATTTATATTCAGTTATTTTTTTCATTAAAACTTAAAAATTGCTTGTTTGATAATATAATATTATAAACTCAAATTATTTATTCTCTGTTCAGTCTCTTTTTATTTCATATCAGTAGAAAGCTATTTCAAAAGCTTTAAGACTGCTGTGGTTTTATCAGTTGGTCTGCGCTCAAACCATACCTAACTTTGAAATAAATTTATTTCACTTAATCTGAAAATTGAAATTTAGGACATAAATTATTAAAAGCCAGAGAAGTATCAATAGGTAGTCTGCCAGCTAAAATTTTTCTCTGAGATAATGTTCCCTCAGAATTCTGTGAGATAAGCCATTAGGGTATTTTTCCTTTCCTCTTCAATTCTTTGCGCTTATATGCTATAAAGTATCTCGGTATGCCTCCTGTTACATTTAAAATGCATTGCCATTTAGCTGTTGAGATAACCTGGATCAGTCTCAATCAGATATGGGAGATGGAATTTTCAAAAAGTTTACAGTGTCCATTTATGGCATTAAAGTGCCTTTGTGACTTCAGACCTGAATTTGCAATCTAGGTGCAAAGGCTGAGGGCCATCTCCTCGGTATGCTCTCAGCCTCCACCCTCCCTGAACTGTTGGGCTGAGGAGCTGCTATCTCACCTCCCTCTGCACAGCAGCCAGTCATCAGTACAAAGAAGGAACCTGTCTCTAGTCACTGGCATTGGGGAAAGTCAGGAAACTCAGGTTTATGTGGCTTTGGCGCTGTACGCTCTGCAAAACCCAGTGAATTTGCTGGCCTAGTAGATGAGCTAGTTATTGAGAGGAGAGCTCCGAGAGAATGGCCCTGCTTTCCAGGAAAACAGGCAGCTGATAAGAAGGCAGGCTTGCTCCCTGTCCAGCTGGGTGGGAAGCATCCTCACAGCTGAGAGCCCTAACAAAGGAGATTACACAGCCTGAGCCAGGCAGATGGGATCTGTTAGCCACCGCTGACTCTAACAATAGGCTGAAAAGGAAAGCTGGCCCTGTGTTCCCAGACAGTGAATAAGAAAGTTGGCTGGCGGGGCAGCCCCTGAGTGGAGCTGTAAAGGAGGCGGAGTGTGGGGTCGGAGGGGGAGGAATATTATTAGCACAGCTCAGTTCAGCAGTCTGCCATCACTTTGGGCTAGTGAGCTGTCAGTTCCGGTAATCCTTTCTTCTTTTGCTTGGCCTCATAGGCGAGATGTACAACAAACAAACAAACACTATTTCTACAGCCATTTTCATGGATTCACACATTTACTCTTTCTCCAAGCTTTATTGAGTGGCCAGTTGGTTTTTGACACATATACTAGACTTGGGGAACAGAACCGATGCATAAGACTCAACTCTTTTCCAAATATATGAAGATCTGATAGAATAGACACAGAAAACCACAAAGAGAAAGTGCAGCAAGTTGGACTTCAAGCAGAAATACTCAAGCCTGACTTCACTTTTTTAAACATGTATTTGCTACAGGGTTTCACTGTGCAGCTCAGACTCAGGGATCCTTCTGTTTTCAGCCTCCCTAGTGCTGGGATTAAGGCATGAAACGCCACACCCAGTCTCAATGACTCCACTGAGCTATCTTGCCGGCCCCTGACTTCACCTTGATACCATGTTCTTTTGTACTATTTCTCTCTTAGCCATAGTTCAGCATAAGTTTTAGCAGCTCCAGGTAGGGGGAGTTTCACTGGAATAGCTTACATTTCTAAGCATCACCTGGCAAAATAATGACCTGATACTGTATTTTAATAATGCAATTTTTAAAGAAGGAATTGAAGTATGTAATAAACACAAACGTAAGTTCTTTGCTATAAAATCGTGAGTCCAAGATGACATTTCTCATTCAAGGGCATGGGACAACGGTGAATAAGCAGGCTTACAGAAGTGAATGGAGGGGCCGTGAGTGGGGGTGAGGTAGGGGGTGAGCGATCTCAGCTGCTGCTATGGCAGTGAAGCCCAGAAGATGGGAAAAATATTTCCAGAGGGTTCTTTAGAAATCACTGAATTAGCACACTACAGATCCCCCAAACTTCCCTGAAAGAAAACTCACAATAAAGATGTGCATTATTGTTCAAGATCAGCTTACCGCCGTTTCCTTAGATGTGGACCCATGCCCAAATGAGGCCACGCATCTGCATAGCTGTATGCATACGGTGTGCTATTGCCCATGGTGTGCTGTCTGGGAAGGGTGGTGTTCATCTATAGTTATACTAAGTTATACTCCAGATTCTGAGTATGGATTTTCTATTTCTCAGTCCATTTTCTGTCCCAATAGACATTAGATTTAAACCATCTAAGGATGGTTTCGGTGTCTTCAGTCAAGGACTGAGTGAGGGTGAGCAGGACAGGGCTTTTCTGATAAATGTACGCTTTACTCCTTGGAGATATTCACATACACATCATCTCAAAGGAAAGAAGTAAACAGGTTTGAAAAACTAGGCATAATCAGCTGAGCTCATTTCTGCAGTGAGCAGAAAGAAGGGAAGGAGTGATGGTCTATCTGGTCAGATACAAGGAAGACAGAACAAGAGAAAGAGATGGGCTGACCACGCTTCCTTCAGACATCGTAATCTTAGGCCCATTGAAATCATCTCTCCTATGACAGTAACGACAGTATTCTTCGTGAAAGTTATACTAAGCCACTTCATGTATAGCCAGGCATGTCCCCAGATTTAGAGGTTTAGCAAGAGAATATTGCACCTGGAGAGTCTGTGCTATGGTGGACACCTGCGTTGGTTAGTTTTCTCTCTGCTGAAACAAAATACCAATGCCCAAATTGAAGCAGAAGACGTTTGTTTAGCTCAGTCTGTGGAGGTTTCGTAAACAGGGAGAAGCCATTCACTGTGGGCAGAAGGTAGCAGAGCAAGCAAGGGACCATGGCAGCCTTTTGTCTGCCCCTTTTATATTTCATATAGGCTACCAGGATTAGTGCGGTTCAAACTCAATCAACAGACTGAGTCGGTATTTACCCGCTCTCTTAGCACCCTTAGCCCTAGCGTTGCTCCATGAAACAGTCACACACTCTAGGTTCAGCCACTTTTTAAAAAGCCCCAGCTATGACCACATGAGCCTGTGGGAAGGCATCTAGACATAAGCCACAGCAACGCTGTTCTGTTCTCTTGTACCATACGCTGCGTTACCTAACATCTCATTTGTCCTTGAAAACTAACTGCCACCTAAGGTAGGAGAACACAGAAAGAGTAAGTTACCAGCCATTGTTTGTAAGGCCTGACATGGTACAGAGCCACTGGCTGATGACCCTCAGGCCTCGGTTGGTTTGTTTTATTCCACTGTGTTACAGTGCTTTTCAATACCTGCAGTGTCCTTTGAAACTCTGAACTGGATGAAAAATTCTGTAGAAATAAAAAAGATTAAGATTGTCATCCAGGCATGATGGTGCACATCTGTAATCATGGCACTGTGGGAGGCTGAGACAGAAGGATTCCAAGTTCAAAGCCATCCCAGGCAACTTAGCATGTGGCAAAATCTGGTCTCAAGACAAATAAGAGTAAGACTGGAGAAGTAGCTCAGGGTAAAGACCCTGGGTTCAGTCTCTGAGACCACAGAAACAAAAACCAACAAAAATAAATGATTACCTGCTAGTCAGTCACTTATTACAGTTTTCTTGATAAAATGACACACAGTTTTTCTTTATGGAAAAAATTAATACTTGTGCAATCATGTATAGATATCGTGTGCTTATTGCTTAACGATGAGATGTCAACTATAATAAAGTTATTTAAACTTTTTTTTCTATTTTTCTTTATATATATATATATGTATTTTGTGAAGAAGTCTTTGAACTGAAGTACATCCCAAGCATTTGCACTTTTTATTTTGTGACAAGGTCAAACTATCCCTACCACAGCCACCACAGCCTGCCAGAGTGCTCTGATTAAGCAGTGTGTCCAGCTACTCCTTCCTTATTGGAGAGGTTCCCACAGAGTGACTGTTCCAATACATAAGCATATAGAGTGTGTTATTCCATCACTAGACTTTGAGAAGGAAGAAAGAGAAATCTCTGGACCAGTCACCTACCTACCACATATTCAAGCATAGTTCTTAGAATTCTGTTGATATTTTGTTTTTCTAAAGGTAGAGGATGGAACGAGAATGAAATCCATATACATTACATCAAGGACTTTTCAATGCCTTAAATGAAATTGCACTGAAAGCGAAGGCATACACAGGAGAAATAGTATCTCATGAGAGGGATCTCTGCTGCTTGGGTTCAAATCCCAGCTCTGCCATTTCCAGCTCGTGGACCTCAGGCAGGCCTCGAGGGTCCCTTCCCCTGTGATATGTATTATTAATAGAAGCAACCCCACAATGCAGTTGGAGGACAAAAAGACTGATGTAAGTTCTCAGTTCAGTGATTCAAACATGGCAGGGGTTCATAAATGCTCAATATTATTACCGATGGAAAGAGTCATCTTGGTAACTAACGGCCAAAGAAATATCTATGCTCCTTTGTTAATGAAAGTATGGTGCAAAGTGATCACCGTGGCAGGCAAAATATCATATTTTGCCTTATTTTCTGAACTGATTTGCTAAAAAGGAGACCATGCAATGAGAAAAAAAAAAACAAAAACAAAAACAAAAACGGGAGATTAAAGTGTCCTTCATGGAATCATTTACTTTTTCCTTATTTCCACATTTTCTGTGCTTGCCAGCTCAGCCTGTACGTCCAACTAAAACCCCAAGCCTCCTCCAATCTTTTGATCAACTCATAGTTTAATCCTTTCCATTTTAGCTGGATTTGCTCTAAGAATAGACTGTTGAATTACAGAAGACAACTCAATTTTCAGTAAGCGTGAATGGATTCAAGTTTTGCCTTTCTTTTTATTTCAGAGTATCTTTATAGTAAAATGCCTTCTGGAATCTATGAGGAAATAAAAATTTATAACAGAAAATTAATTCTATGAAAAGATAGGTAGTGATGTTAATTAACTTAGCTGAATTTTCTATAATGTATTCAGCGATCAAAACATCACATTGTGTCTCATTAGCATTATTTGCCAACTTTCCAAAAAATGGCATAGAAATGAGCAAAATGTCCACACACAGAAGCAAACAACCATGCCTTTGTGTTACAGATGAGACACTTACTTTTGCAAGAAACTCTTGTTTCACAGAGAAGAAATTAAAAAAAAAAAAAAAAAAACAGAAAATATTTTCCTGACAAGATCCCCTACGTAAACAAATATATTAGCCGTTTCCTGTCTTTGCACTGGAGTTAAACAATGAACCCTTAGATAGGAAATGATGTCCGTACCCTATCAATAAAACTGCACCAGAGGAAGCAGAGTGCAGCGCGCGCACAAAGCCACAGCTTTCTGCCTACTGTAGTTCTTCTTGATCAGTGCAGGCATGATGCGCAGTTATAAAATTTAAAGCAAAATTTCTTTGTTTCTCTATGCCAACTAGAGTTTGTTATGTATGTACGGCCTTCTACTCATATCTTTTGGTGAAAAAAAAATGGGAATTGCAAACAAAATGATAAAAATAAATTGTCTTCGGCAACAGTTTATAGCTCTGAATGTATGTAATGATTTCTTTGATTAAATCTTGAAATTTGACTGGCATGCCAATGTCTTTCACAGCCTTGTATTCTGGAAAAGGCTATTTTAGCAGAGTTTACAGAGGACTGTGGAAACTATCTTGAAGACCATTTATCATTTTAATGATACTGAATAAATGCTTGGCAGTACACTCAGACTATGGATAAAAAGACAGTATAAAATATGTGAAGAAAGATCTCAACTATGTCCATGGCAATTTTGCAGTGTTAGTGTTCGATGTGTTGCAAATTAATCTTATTTTCAGGGAAGTGGTTTCTCCCATGGACATTTTAGTCATTGCTGAATGAGGAAATATCTAAGCAAGGCTGAAAAACCAGAGTTAAATCTCTTCGGTCTTGTGAATGTCTTATATCCACTCTAAAATAATTGCTTTTCCGCAAACTATTTTGAAAAGTAAACTATTGCAGCTGTAAAAGACTTTCCTTATTTTACCATCCATATTTCTTAGCTGATTATTAACTTGGCATGGTTTTTAAAATCAGTTTTCCATTGTATATGTACTGAAATACTTAAAGCATCTTACATACGTACTGTAACAAGCAGATCAAATTCTGGAGACAGCAGAGTCCTCAAACTGAGACAGTGATGCCCTTGTCTTTCACCCTGTGTTAGGAGAGAAGGAGGCTGCTGTGGATAGTGGGTGGCACCAACTGGTCACTACAGGTGAGGAGTCATGTCTCGCCGCAAAACCAGAGCGTCCAAGTAGGAACTGTGCATGGTTTTCATGATGCAGTTCATTACTCATTATAGCAGAAGTCTTAATTTAATCCAAGACAAGGCGGGTAAAAGGCTCGGCACCCACCAGGATTTGGGAACTTAAGGAAGCAATAAAGATAAGATTGTTCATACTCACAGTTCTTGTGCTGGTTTAGCCGGGTCTTTGTGCTGCCCAGCAGTACCAGGTTGCACAGAATCTGACCAGCTCTCATGATAAAGTAGAATGGAATACTGGTGTGGGAAGTAGCCTTGATGAATGGCTAGCTGGCTTGGTGGACGCCATACTTAACCCAGGATGCAAAGTAATGACAGCAATCATTACACAGAATGAGCCATTATTTTGTGTCATAGTCTAAGGTAATGTATTCTATTTATATAATGATCATATGCATGGACAGAATTGAAAAAAAGAAGGCTTAGGCCCATTTTGAGTATGAATTCAATAGACTGTCTAGTGAACTGCCTTTCTTTGTTTTCTTGTCATTTCTGTTGAAACGATAGTGTATATAATTATTTAATTAGAGCCGTGTGTGTGTGTGTGTGTGTGTGTGTGTGTGTGAGAGAGAGAGAGAGAGAGAGAAAGTGAGAGATACAGAGAAACAGAGACAGAGACAGAGAGATATATTTCCAGTATTATGTTTGTGCTTTTAGTTATGACTGTTACATTTCTAAAAGGAAAAACAAAATATACTCCATAATAAAAAAAAAAGTTGAAAAGAGCAAGAGCACATGAAAAACTGAAACAGCTATTTGGGGAAAATAAACAGTTCTGATGGCTTGCAACAGAGATTTTATTTTCTGAGTATTATTACTTATTTTGTCAATTTTTAGATATTTATAAGGAATTAGATTATGTTCCCATTGTAGCAAGCCAACAGTCTTGAAATTGTTAAGACAAATTTATTGCATCTTAATTTCCAAGAGGTTTCCTTATTTATCTCCAGAGATTATGAAATTAAGAAGCAAGATATTGAGGATAATTCATTCCATAGTATATTTTTTTGTTTTTCCTCCACTACTCAGAACTAGCCCTTGACTTACGTAAAATTAGCCTCACAGTGTTGCCATAGAAACTGACAACAGTTATAAATGTCATAACTTGGTTGCTAAACTGCAAAAAGAAAGGAAGAGGACGAGAGAGGTATGAAGCGAATCATATAATCCTACAATTCAAGGTTCTGCTGGAAACTGGAGTTTGACACGGCCCAACCCTATGCTCATAAAAGGTAATGAGAGATGATGATCTCTCTTTGGCATGAACATTAATTACTATAATTCATGGAAATTACGATGAATTACTACACTGGTGGCACTGTTGATAGATATTCAGAAGATATTTAGCATTTCCTTGCTTTTATTCTCTAGAGAATAAAAGTGCGAAATTTTTTGTAGGATTTTTAGGTATACAAATCCTCTAACTGTAAACATGTAGGGAATCACTCTTAGCGCACCCTTGTTTTTAGATAGTTTAAGTAATTTTCTGGTACTCATGGAGCTAAGGGCAGCCAGCTCACCTAGTGTGCACAAAGGCCAGGGTTCAATGTCTGGTATCACATACGCATATACAGCCACATGCCTGAGGACATACATGACACAAATCCTAGGTAGAGCACCAATATCAGAAGCAGTGATAAAAAGACATTTCAGCTAACCAATGCCTTTTCAAAACTATAAGCAAAGCTCTTTTCTCAGCCCTTATTGGAGGAAAGGTACTGGAAACACATCTCATGAGTATGTTTAAGATACAAAGCAGTATATATACTAAATTACATGCCCAAGGAAGGCAGAAATGCATCTAAACAACAACTCTAAGACATTGTAAAATGAGTTTTATAAATGCATAGAGTTAATAAATGCTACATCATGTAAAAAAAGAAATGCTTTGTAGGCAGAGATTTGATAAAGTATCTTTGGAAAAGATTCCTGGAATGAGAAGCCCTTCAGATGACAATGGCAGTAGAGTTAAGCAGCAGGGATTGAAGGGCTGGCTGTGTGTAGAAGCATAGGATCCTAGAATAGCAGCAAGGAAGGGGCCATGCAATAGGAGATAAGAGACTCCAGAGAGGATACAGCCTACCTAAATAGGGATTTATATATCAGGTTGAGGCTCTTTGAACTTTCCTCTAGAAGAAATGGGAAGACTTTTCAACCAAATTTACATCTTCAGACCACAGTTTGATGGCAAAATAAAGGTTGGTTTGCTCTAAGAAGTAGCCAGGTCAATGGGACCTGGGGAAAACGCTGGCCTGGGACTGAACATGCGCTTTCTTCATTATGTGAGCAAGGGAGTAAAAGCAGTAGAAGGTGTACTTGCCTGAGGGGCCACCCAGACAGCCTGACTCACTCCTCTTCCTTTTCACATGTTCTGAATCTGGAATTTTTATTCTCATCATGACAAGAAACACATGGCTGGCGTTATTCATGATTACCTTAAGCAAAGCGGTGATTCAAAAGCAATTAGCTGCTCGGCGGAGTAAACCCAGAAATATGCTGGAGGCCATGGTCAGGAGAGTCAAAAGGATAGCACTTGAGATGTTGTTTTTTAGTGAATTCCAGCAGCATCCACTCTCCATATGCACACAGATTTGTTTCGATGAAAGATGATTTATCCTCTAAATATCATATTACCTCCTCAGTGTGGGAAACTGAAAGAGAAAATAAAATCTGAAGGGTACAATAGATACTGGGAGAAGGGAATGAACCTATTCAAAAGAAAAGAGGTACTGAGTTGAGGAGGAGGACAGGAGAGGTAGTGAGGGAAAGAGATTTATCTATGTATGTAAGCAGCATGGTTTGGACAACTGTACTGTATATTTCTGCTCATCTATGGAAAGGAGAAATTGATGCTTAATCTGGCTTGTCTCCCCTTTTCAATTGCTTGTCATTTTTCTCCTCTTAATTTCTTATATATTTCTTTCTTTTTTTCACCTTTCAATTTTATATACATATATCTGATAATATGAATAACTGTCTTTAAAAAATAAAAATAAATAAAACAAATTAGGGTTTTATATGACAAAATATTGCAAAATAGCTTTAGAGGTAATAACCTAAGATAAAGTTTTGGTTATAATCCATTATTCTTCATACAGATAAGGTATCTTTTCCCAATTCTCAAATCTAAGGATTACTTAGTAATCTAGGGATTACTAAGCAGTTGGCTCATGTACTTTGAAACAATGTCTTTGCAGCTTAAGGAAGCTGAAGAAGAGGTCCTCCCTGTTGATTTGCCAGACATCAGAGGTATTTTCCAATGGGCCTTGAAGTTCAGTATTTGCTTTAATTAGAAATATACCTGGGTATTTAACGGGAACTCTTCAAACTACTGGAGCAGAGCTTGTGTAAATGACTCCATTTACTTCAGGAAATAAAGTGAGCAGTGTCACAGATGCTCCATAAAGTGGGACATAATGGTAAATGGGAGATGAAGGAAATAACAGAAGAGAAATTTGCATACAAGGAAATGGTATCTTCATATGTAGTTGTGTCCCTCTCACCAAGAGCTGGTAAAGCAATAGAAGGCCAAAGAAAACTATTTTCCTAACTGAGCACCCATAACTATATGTCTTTTCCTTAGCTGGAAATAAGCCTGTATTGCCAGTAGGATTCAACCTATTGCCAGCCCTGTGGTTTTTCTAGTTACTAAGAGAGGCTTTGTATTTGAGTTCTGATTTAGGCTGTATGTTCTTTAGTTGGGAGAGGGAAGTTCTACAAATTCCTCTTCAAAACCTGTGTATGTTATTTGTGTTGATCTTAAAATACAGGCTATAAATAAAGTCTAAGATCCCTGTAAGAAGTAAGTTAGTGCCAGAGGGGAACAGGAATAAAATAGCTGAAGCCTGAACAACTTATAAAGAAAGTGCTTTGGTAATGAGAAGAAAGCATCAGATTTTAAGTCAGGTGGTTGTTTTAAAGGACAAGAATCTCCTGGAACAGTGGAGAAATTAGGAAAAACAAACAATGTACTGAAAAGGGACTCACAAGAAGGTCTGGCAAAACTGGAGAGCAGGGTTGCTTCCTGAGGAAATTTATACCTGAAGGAAAGTGTATAAATCTAAGTTGCACTAAAATTCCCATCTAGGTTGTACTAAAACAGTGATTGGAGACTGTAATGAGCCCACAAATAACTTTGAGTTGAAGAAAACATCCCGTTTAATTTTTAAGATGAAGTTAATGTCCAATGGCTGATAGGAATTAAGGGTCATTAATAGTTTTTACTTCTTTAAAACTTGTCAGTGTTAGCATTCATAAACTACATGAGAAACATTTAAAATGTTACCTGCTATGTTTTGCTGTTTCAACAAAGACACTAGGTGGGTGGGAAAGAGATAGAAACAATTTAAGGCTGTGACTAATTTAAGGCTGTGACCAATATTGCATACAGACTTAGTCAATACTCTCTTTCACCCAGTGGCTGTCAACCTTATCACGCCTACAGAACTTGGGTAAAAAGTTGTTTAGCCTCATGGGTTGCAATTTCTGACAAGAGAGCTGAATAATAGGACATTATTCTGGACAAAATAAGAAATTGTAATTATAATTATGCCATATCTCTGAATTATGACAAAGTGTGATAATTTGGTCACGTTGGGTATTACATCAAACTGAAGCTCAGACTTGAGTTTGTTCTACCTTTTTAAGATATTATTTATTAAACTAAGGACCTATAGCCCTTGTAACATCATTTAACTTTCTCAAAACATTTCATACATACTAGTATCTTAAATTTTCCTTCCAAGTACTTCTATGAAGTTATTAATGTTGTAGCATCCCTGGAAAGCAGGTAACAATGACTCCAAGTTACTGCTGAAAAAGCCAAACCATGGAGAATTTGGAAGTTGATCCCAAGTTAAAATTTACAATACTTATTTGCTATAGTACGATGGGTGTTCAACTCTTTTCCTGTGCTAAGCAAGATGTATCACCTAGGAGACCAGAGGGAAGGAAAAGCAGACAACTGTATTCACTGTCATTATTCAATAGCTGGAAAACTGAATTCCCACAAATTTGTGAACTATTTGCTTGAATTTGGTTGCCAAGCTATGAAGAAGCTTAACAAAATTGTCATATAAGGAGCAGTTATTTAAGCATTCTTCATCTTAGTAAACTCAAATCTTTAAAAAAAATAGGAAAAAATAAGCAAATTTTCATTTTTGGTAGCTGAATCTAGTTTGAAACAAACATGATATATAGTTGTTAGACAAATAAATAGACTTGGAATCAGATTTTATGTATCATGATATTTTAAAGTAAAATACTATTAAATAACAAGTATAAAATTTGCTATATGTAAATATTTGAAATTGAGGAGAGAAGCACGGTGAACTTCACATTTTTCCAAGTCTACAAATAGGATAAGCATCAAAAGTCAAACGAGAATACCAGTTTTAGTAATTTGTTGTCTGTCCCTATTTTTATGGTATTATAATGTATTTGTAATGCTTTCTATAAAAAGATTAAGAAGACAATTTATCTATTGCTAAACAGAGTTTATTAGTTTAGAAAATCTCATAGCTCTATAAATTACTATAGATAATGTTTTAATAATATTACACAGGATTTCTCCATCAAAAAGTTTCTATTAGGTATCTTTCAGGTAAGTTCTTACAAATTTAGAGCATTTTGAAATTTCTTGGGAAATGCCTAATCTTTTATTTTTTTTTTAATTTTAGAGAGAAAAATTCAAACAAAATTTCAAAACAAGACAGTTGTAGGATAACAGTGGTTAATATATTGCATATTGCGGTCCTTAAATTAGTTCCTCAGAATAGAAGATGTGTAGGCATTTAATTGTCAAAACAATGTCATACAAATTTTTCTTTTCAGTGAACTAAGAGAAATTAGTACTATACCTATCTAGCTATCTTGTAAGAAGATGAATAGACGATAGATAGATAGATAGATAGATAGATAGATAGATAGATAGATAGATAATTTTGCTTTTCCCTTCCTCCTTTTTGCCTTTATCTCTCCTGGTTTCTATTTTCTTTTGAACAGTTTTTCCCATTTCACAATAATATTATATATTTGGATCTTATTTATTCTTTCAGCTTCTTATGCTAGGGAGACAGTATAATGTTTGTGCATGTGAGTCTGGTTTATTTCACTTACAAGTAGGGTCCTGAGTTGCAACCATTTACCTACAAAAGTCTTCCGTTTGTCCTTCTTTATGACTTACTCATACTCCATTGTATAAAAAGACCACATCTTTTTCATCCATTCTTTAGTTGATGTCTGCAAGATTTAGCCACTACAAATTGTGTTGTTATAAACATGGATGTACATATATTTGATATTTGATGTAAAATATTTTATATTTTAATTCTTCTGGAAGGATACTAAAAAGGAGAACAACTGAGTCAAATGAGATCTCAAATCTTAGTTTTCTGAGGAATCTCCACACTGATTTCCACAGTGGTTGCACCAGTCTGCACTCCCACCAAAATTAGAACAGGGTTCCTCTATCTCCACAACCCGTCAAGCATTTGTTGTTGACTGATTTCTTGAAGATGGGCGTTCTTTCTGGGATGAGATGTAATCTCACTGTTGTTACAATTTGCATTTCTCAAATGACTGATGTTGAACAATTTTTTTCGTATATTTATTTGCCATTTGTATTTCTTCACCTGAGGCAATGACTAATCTGAAAGGTTCTTTGAATACATGTAATTGATCACAATCAAAAAACCTTTTGTTCAACTCCTCTGAGAGTGGAGCCCGAGAAACCCTCTGGCAAGCCATGCTTGCACTCAGTCTCCTGTGCTCTGTAGTGGTGCATGTCGAATAAACCCACTCCACAAACTATTCACAGATTAATCTTTTTTGTAGCTATATGTCAAGCTGTTTCACAATCCCAATATCCTACATCACTAGGGGGATTTAGGATGGAAAGAGACATCAGTTTATATGTATTGAAGTCAAAAGTTTCAACCAATGCAAATTTCACACACACACACACACACACACACACACATACACACACACACACACACACACACACACAAATAATCAGAACTTGTAGAAATAACTAGGACTCCACCAACAGAGGAGACTAAAAAAAGTCTAAATCATGATAAGATGATCTCTGCTAAATTTAGCAATCAATGAAGCTACAGATGTATTACAATTTTGAGTACAAAAGTGAGTAGAATTTATGATGTATCTTGATAGACATAAATTTGCTTGTGTTAATGAACAAATGAATCAACCAATGAATAAATGAATAAATGAATTAGTGAGTTAATTTTCAGCTATGAGTATTACCAATATGAAGTCTGGAAGGTACTACTAGTAATATTAAGAAGATATTTGTGTGAAGAGACACCAACATTTTACCAGTTTAGTGGATGCCGAAGTAAAGCTAAATCCTCAAATTTACAGTATCCTCAAGATATAACCTACAGGTGAAACTGAGGAACAAATGACTAGCTAGAGAGAGGTATAAGTTCTTGACAGAATAAGGAGAGAAATTTGAGCATGTGTCAGTATAGGTGGGTAAAGAAATAGTTGACATGTATGTCAGGCTTTATTAGCCATTAAGCTAGGGGGAAAGTTCTTCTATGAACATGTATTCAAGTTGTTTTTGCTTGTTTGTTTGTTATTTCCACTAAAATTCTTTAGAGAAACTTACAGAGAACTCGCCCAGGTGAGGAGAGGCACCCCAAATTATTCTTGTAGCTCACCTGTAATAAACTTGGCTTGCTACAAATATTGCGCTGAACAGGCCCAGAAAGGTGCAGGACCTCTACCTTAGCTCTTGAGCAGTGACCTAACACTGAATATGCCCAGAAATGTGCCCATTGCTACGCCTCCTTTCGTGTACGAATATGTGCAGACTATCTGCATAGAATCCACATGCTTTTGCTCTATTTGTTCAGGTAGATCATGACTTTGTGTCCGGCATGGATGCTTTCCTTCCTTACCTTGACTGTCTCAGTATCGAGAGACCTCATAGTGCAGGGAGGATGCCAGCTTGGCAGGCAGCCAGTCTGGGCCATGACTGCACCAGCTCGAAGCCACGAGGAGCCACCTCCACTTGGGATGCTCTTTCCATGTTCATGAAACGCTATTGCAAAAGGAGGAGCCTGCACATGTCCCTCGCAGCACTTCCTGGACAGTATACCTCTGTGCAGTAAGGGCATCGAGCCACGACCTTGTGGTTGAATGGTTAAGTAGCTGTTATCCAGGATGCCCTGGTGTACACAACTGTGCCTTGACGTGAGAGCAGAGCTCAGCTCGTCCTTTGTCTCTCTACAGGTATCCTGTGGTTCTCTTTCAAAACTTCCTGCTATTTAAATCTTCCTGCATTATCACGGCAGCACATCAAGGCAATGAATCAAGACTCTCTTTTTCCCTCTCTCTCCATTTCCTCTATTTCAATCATCTTTTCTATTTTTCTTTTTTCTTTGCAGTGAATGGAGAAGAGACATAAGATCTTCCCATGGTGAGGACAGC
>PVJA010040119.1:0-18709 GCA_004027025.1 Myocastor coypus | reverse complement strand
TTTTGGCCCTGGTCCTTCAAGGTCAGTGAGGACTCTGGACATAGGAGAACCTGTAGTATAACATCCTATATCTCAACGGTGTCCCAAATTTTCTGTTCAATGAGAGTATGGGGCCACGGAGGAAAGGAATTGATGATGTATAGTGTGCCTAAGGAGAGTTACCTAGAGTGAAAACATTCTGTCAGGCTTTCACAGAGAGCAAACTAGCCAAGCAGTGAATATGCCTCATCCAGATGGCTGACACTGACAAAAGATCTGCGAAGTGCTGCTCATGGTTTCAAGATAAATCCTGAGGGGATTTGACTGACCTCATCACATACACAAGTTACATTTTTTGTTATGTAGATCTTACTTTAACTTGGCCTTAACTACCCAACAGAGAAGTTTAACCACGAGGTATTAAGAAGTAAATCCATATAAGTATGCTGAGCTATAAAAGACTCATGTCAACATTTTATGATATTTCCAGTTCTACTGATAACCCACTACTATTATGTAATATTGGCTATGCATACAACTACTTTCTGTTAGTTCAATGAGAAGAAATATTTCTATCATAGTGTTTAGAAAAGTTATCATGTCTGCATCTTGTACTCTTTTTTTTTAAATTTTATTTATTAATTTTATTCTTGTTTCAGAACCTTTGTTTATTCACTCATTTTCATGGCCGGCTCAGCCCGCCCGGAGGGCAGGGCTGGTGCAGCATGTGGTGCCAGGGATCGAACCGCGGTCCCTGAAGCCGCCCAAGCTTCCCCAAGCTGGTGCTTTAGACCACTGAGCCATCCCGCCGGGCCCCTGCATCTTGTACTCTTAACAACTAGTATGAAGACAAAAATGTGCATGGTATTAATTATAGTGGCTGGCCTACTAAAGTGTTTTGAAACTGTTTCATTGTTATTTCTTACTAAGAGTAATAAATTAAATATAATAAAGCTGTTTAAAAAGGAATTATAAAATAAGAGAGTACAGTGGTGGCAATCGTGTCAGACCACAGCTAAGAGTCAAAGAGAACTGGGCTGCACAGAAGGTTTCATGACCTTTGACCTTTGTAAATCACTTTTTCTCCATTAGCTTCTACCTGCTGTGACTATTTTCTATGATTATAGGAGATTGAAAAAATCAATTGTCTTTGAAACATTAAATAAAATGACATCAAATTATGTGACCAGTCCACCTAACTCAGTGAGTCGCTATATTTAAAGCAAATATATTTTCATAACTAATATTTCCTGTCCTGCACTCAGAGACTTCTGTACTCCACTTCCTCTTCTGCACAATCTGGCACAGCAGATGTACAGTGAGTCAGGAGACATTACTGTATGGCCCATGCCAGTCTGTCAAATTATGATCACAAGAATATTTTTTGGCAGCTCATCAAAGGGAGGGAAAGGTGGGCCAGAGAGCAGTGGAAAAGACTGACAGAGTGTTCCAGGAGTCCAGGAGCAGAGCAATACCTCATCACTGTGGGGCCTGAGCATGTGGTAGATGCATTCAGTTCTGGATGCCTGAATTACTCTAGGTTTTCATCGTTACAATGAAATGACCAAGGCAGGCTACCTATATTGAAAGAGGCTTATTTAACTCACAATTCTGGGGGCTCAAACCCTTCTGTGTGGGCATTGCTTTCATGCACAGGCATCCTGAACTAGCACAAGGTTTACCATGTCAAACAGAAAGGCAAGGCATGATTTGTTTTGTATCTCTCCTGGTATTTCTTCCTCTTCTTACAAGGCCGCCCTCATTTAGTCATGAGGGTTCTACCTTAATGTACCCTTGTAATTATCATTGCTTTTTTTTTTTTTTTCAGTGTTCTTGTCTCTGCACAGCATAGTTCAAATAAGTTCCTACTGCCTTAATTCTTCATGATGGGGATAAAAGTTCAACATCAACACAGGAAATCATATATATAATTTTTACCTATTTAGTACAAAGTCTACAAGTTCTCACTACACATATCTGACTCATAGCAATTCTCCTGATTTCAGCCTCCCAAGTGCTTGGACTATAGACCATGCCAAGTCGCCACCATGCCAAGTCTCATTTGCTCTCTCAATGTGTCCAGGAACAAGGCCAGTAAGGCATGCCAGTGAACAAACCCAGGTTCATGCATCTGCCTAAGCATGTGCTTTAATCCACTGAGCTATCTGGCCTGCCCCTAATACACAAAATCTTGAAGGACACTCAAATAATTTCTAAATCCTGATAATTCTCTGAGAAATTAGAATTTTATGCATTCTCTTTCTGCTTTGGGGCTTCTCAATTACTACTTACAATGTGGTATAGTCAGCATTTCTCTCGGTAGGCTTCTAGTGAAAACATCATGGCAGAAATCTATGTATGGTGAAGTAAAGGTTTTCACTTCATAGCAGCTAGGAAGCAGAGCTTTGTATCTGCTCCAGAGAAAAAGAGATGACAGACTACCTATAGTACTGAAGGTCACATCTGCATGGCTGCCAGACGCAAACAGAAATGTACGATATTTTGATACTCCCTTTGGCTTAATATCACTATCTTTCTGAATACCAAATGCCTTATACATAACATGGAGCAAGTATCTTCCATCACTGTTTAATCATTAAGTTTTTTCTTTCTATTTTACAGTATCTATTATGCCTCTCAGGTTTTACTTCCTCCTTTGAGTTCTTACACTAGGGAAACAATAAGATATTTACATATGTGAGTTTGGCTTATTTTTCTAATGAGTATAGCCTCTAGATGCATCCATTTACCTACAAAGGCCCCAAGTTTGGCTTTCTTTATATTTGAGTAATATTCCATTGCATAAAAAATGCCACATCATTTTTATCGATTCCTCAGGCGATTGGCATTTTTTTTGCTTCCAAGACTTGGCTATGACAAATTGTGCTGCTATAGTCATGGTGCACATATGCCACTTTTTAAAGATTTTTCAGTTCTTTGAGGGAAAATACCCAGCAGGAGAATATGTAGGTTAAATGGGATTTCCAGTCTTAGTTTTCTGAGGTGACTCTACACTGATTTCCACTGTGGTTTTTACGAGGCTACATTCCCACCAGCAGTGGAGAAGGGTTCCTTTTTCCCCTCAGCCTCTCTAGTATTTGTTATTAGTTGATTTCTATATGATGGCCACACTTTCTGGGGCGAGACTGTATCTCAACATTATTTTTTAAATTTGCATTTCTAGAATTCCCAGTGAGGTGGAGCATTTCTCAGGTATTCATTTGCCTCTTGTATTTCTTCCTCTGAGAAATGTGTATTCATCTCAGAAGCCCATTTTTTATTGGGTCTCTAAATTTGCGAGTGCTAAGTTTTTTTTAGTTCTTTCTGTATTCTAGAGAGACATTTCCTGCAGGGATTATTGTTTAAGATTTTTTCAAAATGTGTGGGTTGTCTTTTTGCTGTTTTGGTGATTTCTTTTGACGTGCATAAACTTCTCTATAAAAAGAGATCTCAGTTGTTGATACTTTGAAGTATTTACCTTGTCATTTAATTTTCATGAAATGTTTGCTTATCCCTATGCCTTCGAGATTTCCACCTACTTTCTCTTCCAGGAGATTAGTGCTTCTGTTTTAATGTTTAGATCTTTAATTCATTTTGACTTCATTTATTTATTTGGTTAGTTATTTTTTTTGTGCAGGGTCTCACTATGCAGCTCTGATTTATAGTGATCCTCCTGTTTCCTGCTTTCCAAGTGCTGGGATTACAGGCACATGTCACCAGGTGTGGACACCATCATCGGCTCAGTGGGACTGAGAGCAGAGCTGGTGTGGCAAATGGGGCGTGGAATTGAATCCTGGTCCCTGTGCTTCCCTAAGCTAGCACATTTTTTTTGAAACTTTTATTTTTATTTTATTTTATTTTTTATTTTAAAGAGTAAAAATAGCAGAAACAAAAATAGGAAAAAAACAATAAGTAAGAGTACATACAGTTCAGAATTTCTTTATTTATTTTTTCTTGTTTCAGAACCTTTGTTTGTTTATTCACTCATTTTTATGGCCGGCTCAGCCTGCCCCAAGGGCAGGGCTGGCGCAGCATGTGGTGCCAGGGATCGAACCGCAGTCCCTGAAGCTTCCCAAGCTTTCCCAAGCAGGCGCTTTAGACCACTGAGCCATCCCACCGGGCCCCCAGAATTTCAAAACAAGGAAAGTTTAACAATGGTTGCATTGCATATTTTCATCATCAGATCAGTATAGATCAACAGACACAGGTATGTAAGACAGATCAAACGCTAGCACCATTTTGACATTAGTTTAGTGTGTAGCAATAGATCCGGGTCTTGGTTCAGTTTTCAGCATGTGGAGAGCCAGTTTATCCAGCACAATTTGTTAAAGAGGCTATCTTTATTCTAGGGAACATGTTTGGCTGCTTTATCTAATAAAACATGGGTAGCTTTTTTGTCATTGTATTTGCATTTTCTGGTGTGTTCCATTGATCTATAGGTCTGCTTCTTTTCCAGTACCGTGTTGGTTTTATCACAGTAGCTTTGCAGTATAACTTCAAGTCAGGGAATATGATGCCTCCTTTCTAGCCTTTGTTGCTCAGAATGCCTTTGTTATTCTAGGTCTTTCCTGGTTCCAAATAAATTTTAGGAATAATTTCTCTAGATCTGTGTTGTATGTTGGTTACATTTTGATAAGGCTTGCCTTAAATCTATCTAGCAATTTTGGGACTAGGGCTATTTTCAAAATGTTGTTCCTTCCTATCAATGGAAGGGCATATATTTCCATTTTCTGAAATACTCTTTAATCTCTTTTTTTTAGAGCACTGGAATTTTCATTGTAAAGAACTTTTGCTTCCTTACTTACATTAATTCCTAGGCATTTCTTCTTTTTGGATGCTATTGTGATGTGTATTATTTTTTTGATTTCTCTCTGAGGGTCTGTGTTATTTGTGTAAAGGAATGTTATTGACTTTTGGGTATTGACTTTGTACCCTATTGTGCTACTGAACTTGTTTCTTAATTCTAGGAACTCCTTAGTGGACTATTTTGGGTCTTGCAAGTAGAATATTATGTCACCTGAAAATAATAATAGTTGAACTCCTTACCCTATTCTTATTCCTTTTATTCACTGTCTTGTCTATTAGCTCTATCTAATGACTCCAGAACTATATTTAATAGACATTGTGACAGAGCACATCTGTATCTTGTGCTAGATGTGAAAGTAAAAATATGTGTTTTCCTCCATTTATTATGTTGACTTTTTGATTGTCATAGTCTGCTTTTATCACACTGACATAGAGGCTATCTATCCCAATTTTCTGTGCAGCTTTGATTATAAATGAGCACTGGACTTTGTCAGAGCCTTTTCTGCATCAATTAAGATGATCATGTAGTTTTTGGATTTGGCTCTGTTAGTACAGTGCAGTGGTTCTCAACCTTTCTAAGGCTGTGACCCCCCCACTACAGTTCCTCATGTTGTGGTGACCCCAACCCAAAAAATAATTTTGGTGGCTACTTCAAAACTGTAATTTTGCTACAGTTATGATTCAGAAAGTAAATACTTAATATGCATTATGTATTTTCCGATGGCTTTAGGCGATCCTTGTGCTTTGGTCATTTGACCCCCACTGAGGTGGCGACCCACAGGTTGAGAACCGCTGGTATAGTGTATTACATTTATAGACTTGCAAATGTTGAACCATCCTTGAATTGCTGTGATGAATCCTACCTGGTTATGGTATGTAATCTTGATGATTTGTTGTGTTCTGTTTGCTCGTATTTGATTCAGTATTTTTGCATGTATATTCATGAGGAATATCGGCTTCCAGTTCTTTTCTTCTTCTTTTTTTTTTTGGTTGAATCTTTCTCTGCATTTTTTTTTATCAGTATAATATTTGCATTATGTTTTAGTTACTTTTCACTCATTGCTGGGACAAATACCTGACACCTACAATGAAGGAAGAAGAGGCTTATTTATCTCACAGTTACTGGAGGTTTCAGTCCATATTTGGCTGCCTCAAGGGCAGACAGACACATGGCAGAGAGCAGCAGTTCATAGCAGCAGAACAGCAACAATATGGTGACAGAGGCAACCAACCAACTAGGGAAGCAGAGAGCAACAGCTCTAGTCTGTCTCTCTTTCTCACTTTTTAAATTATGTCAGGCTCTCTGCCTTAGCCTATCATCTCAGGCCACAGCCATAGTCTCAGCCCTACTCAAACCATCATCCCAACAGTAGTAAAACATGTAATAACAGTGGATCATCATTCAAGTGTCAAACTCTAGAAGTGCCCACCCATGATTACATGAGGCTTTGGGGGGACAACTAAACATAAACTATACCACATACAGAAATGATTTTGGGAGTATTTCTTCCTTTTCAACTTCATCAAAGAATTTGAGGACTACTGGGATTAAATTTTCTCTAAGTTTCTTGCAGAACTCAACTGTTAATCTATCAAGACCTGGGTTTTTCTTATTCACTAATATTTTTTTATTAGATTTTGTATTTCATTGGCTGATATTGCGTTATTCAGTATCTTTATAGATTCTTGATTGAATTTTGGTAATTTTTACTCTCTAACAATCTGTCCATATCTTCTGTCTTCAATTCTGTAAAAGTAAAGATTTTTCAGTGAGGTATTTATGGTCTTCTGAATTTTCACAGGCTCTGTAACAGATTTACCCTCACCATATGGATTTCATCATAGCTGAATGTTGATTTTGTACTTGACAGCAATTGAAGCTACCAGTGTTATATATGTTAGTCATTCTAAGAACTACGCTGTGTCTCACTGTGATTCTGAACTGTGTTCTAATGGTCAGAATATGTCGTTTTTACCAGTAGCATTCCTTTTTTAGTGAAGATATGCTCATAATTTGTCTCTTGTTGAATTCAACTCAGTCGATTCATTAAATGTTTATATGACATTGAATTTGGCAGGAGAGTACCTATAACACACACAACTGTGTTATCTTAAATTCATCTTTGTTATTGAATTTAAAAAAATTTTCATCCAGTGGAAAGAATCTTTTCAGCTTTTTATTGCTCTCTCTCATTTAGTGCATAGTTTTAGTTTCACTAGCTTTTCTTATGTGCTTATTTCTAGGAAATGAGGGTGTGCATTTGTGCATAACCCAACAGACACATAGATTCATAGAACCACTGCCACATTCAAAGATAGTGAAGTATAACTTTATTCACCAAAGTTTCCTTGAACTACCTTTCATAAGAACCTGTCACCATTTTATATCCAGTATCCTTGGTCACCACTAATCTATTTTTCACCTCATATCTATGATTTAAGAAAATATTATGTAGACAGAATATAACCTGTGGAACCTACTTAACAGCATATTGTCTTGAAAATATAGTGTAGTTACTGTTATTATCAATACTTCTCAATGATATTTTAGATTTCCTGGCTGGGATTTCATCAGATAGATGAGTCATTTTTGTTTTACTACTCAGAAGAAAAAACAAAGTGTTCTTTCATTTTGGCTGTAGTAAATGAAACTGCGGAATTTAAAAAACATATTTTAACAATCTAAACAAAGAAGTCATAAATATATCTACTCAGTTGGTTGTAACATTAGTTTGCATACACCATGAAACATGATAAAGTTAAAGTAATGACCATATGCATTTCCCGTTTCATCTGTGATGGCACCTGCAAACATCTTCTCATAATTATTTTGAAATGTTTTATACATTACTGTTGATGACAATAATAGCATTGCTGTAAAATAAACTTCCAAATCTCTTCCGCCCAAAACTTTGTATAAAGTTTTGGATAAAGTTTTTTGTATAAAGTTATTGTGCCAAAAACTCATCTCACCTCCCTCTCTACTTCCCACATCCACATTGCAAAGACATTTTTTAAATAATTTTATTTATTTATTTTTCTTGTTTCAGAACCTTTATTTGTTTATTCACTCATTTTTATGGCCGGCTCAGCCAGCCCTGAGGGCAGAGCTGGTGCAGCATGTGGTGCCGGGGGTCGAACCACGGTCCCTGAAGCCGCCCAAGCTTTCCTAAGCAGGCACTTTAGCCATCCTGCCGGGCCCTGTGAAGACATTTTTAATTCACCTGTTAATATGGAGAATAAAAACAAGTATAAATTTAATATTGAGAGCTAATTACAAGTAAAAGTGGAAAGTATAGGGAGTAGTGGCCTTTACAAAGTGGAATTCAGGGAAACTTTTACCTACCGGACATTAAAAAAAAAAAAAAAAAAAAAAAAAAAAAATATATATATATATATATATATATATATATATATATATATATATATATATATATATGTATATCTGCTAGATAGAAAAGAAGATAATTTAAGACATAGCAAAGACTTAAATGACCTTAGGATATGCCTCATTCTTTATTTATAATGCTTCCGAACCCATTTCACATTGCTGGACTTTGCTACTGCCTAGGCTCAGCTTTGGCCGTTAAAGACTTCAGTATAACAATTACCTAAGGGAATATAAACTGCATTAGATATAATAAGAGAGGTTAATATATGAGTAGAAATTGGACAGATGCCTAGAAATATTTCTGTAAGAGTACATGTATTAAATTCCTCTGTTTTCTGATTTGTCTCAATCACTGAGTAGGGAAACACATGACCTGTGTAACCTCTTGATAAGTAACACTTGCTCACCAGGATTTATTCCAGGTCTGGTAGGCATCTCTTGCTTTAGAGGGCAAAGAAGAGTCCTCTGATGTCAGCCAGTCCTAGAAAGACTCGCTCCTTCAACACAAGTCAGTTTGCTAACTCCAGATTGAATAATGTGAAGTAGGACATGATAACATATTTCTTGTTTTTGAAGCTTGCCAATTATTATCTAGGTTCACAATCTTCTATTTCTATATTTGGGTTCTAGAGACAGGGAGTCATTGAATTTCCTGTAGAGCAAAAGAGAAGACATGAAGCTTGATTAAGTTGGTGAGGTGTTTAGCAATTTCATTTATTCTTCTGCAGAACCACTCTTCAGTTTATTCTCTGTGTTTTTTTCCTTCTATTGCATTATTTTTTGCTCTAATCTTTATAGTTTCCTCCTTTCCTTGGGCATTGGGATTGCCTTACTCTTCATACTCTAGAAGCCTGGGGTACAGTAAGGCTGTGTATTTGTGCTGCTTATTTGCTATATTCCTCCTCCCTCTGAGGAATGCTTTCATTACCTGCCAAGACTATTTTATCTCTGAGTGTTGAGTTTCTATTCTACTATATTACTGAATTTATTTATTCTAGGAACCTTTTTTCAGAGGTTTTTGTGTCTTCCATGTACAGTAGAATGTGATTTTTGAGTAATGATAGTTTTACTTCTTCCTGTCTGATTCTTATTTTTAAATTTTGCTCCCACGTTTAACTGCACTGTTTAATGTTTCCAAAACTATATTGAAAATAAGTGGTAATTGTGGACCTCCTTGTCTTGTACCTGATTTTAGAGTCAAATCTCTGAGATTTTGGCCATTTTGTGTTATGTTGGCTGTTGGGTTGTCATAAATGCCTCTTATTAGATTGAGATAAAGACCATCTACATCAAATGTCTGTAGGGTTTTTATAATGAATGGATATTAGCTTTCAAAAAAGTTTTGCATATGTCTATTGTGGTGTCATATGATTTCATATGAGGCTCTACTGACATAGTTATAACATGTATTGGTTTGTGTATGTAGAAAGATATCTGCATCCTTGGAATTATTTATACTTGTTTATGGTTCATAAAGATTTTGATGATTTGATGAATTCTGTTTAACAGTGAATTATTGAAGGTTTTTGCATCCATGTTAATTATGAAAGTAGACCTCTAGTTCACTCTTTTGGATGGAACAGTCTCCTGGTTTTTTTTTTTTTTTTTTGCGGGACCAGGGTTCAAACTCATGACCTTGCACTTGCCAGGCAGGCACTTGTGCCTCAGAGCTATCTCCCCAGCCCCCAGTCTCCTGTTTTGATATCAGAGAAATGCTTACTTCCATGAGGGAATGTTTTGAAAATTTTATTAATTTTAATAGGAAAGAAATAAACAATGAAACTGTTTCAAACACTTTAGTAGGGCAGCCACAAATAATACAATTCATATGATTGTCTTCAAAGTACTTGCTCAGAGTACAAGATTCTGACATAACTTTTCTAAACACTATTAATGCAAAATTTCTTCTCCTCGAACTAAGAGAAAGTAGTTATATGTCTAGTCCAATAGTCCATAATAGTAGTGGGTTATCAGCAGAACTGTCAAAGTTATAAGCTGTTGACTTGAGCCTTTTACAGCTCAGCGTATTAATCAGGCTTTACTTTTCATACTTTATGGTTAATTTTTTTCCGCTGAATTGTTAAAACCAAATTAAGGTAAGACCTATATATCAAAAAATGTAACCTTTGTATCTGACAAGGTCAGTCAAGTCCCCTCAGGGTTTATCTTGAAACCATGTAGAGAATTTTGTATAAGTTTTGTCAGTGTCAGCCTTCTGGATGAGTCTCGGTCACTGCTTGACCAATTTGCTCTCTGTGAAAACCTGAGAGAAAGCCTCTGTGAAAGCTCTCTCTAGGTGACTCTGCTTGAGCACAGTATATATCATCAATCCCTTTCCTCTGTGGCCCCATGTCTTTCAACAGAAAATTTTGGATACCATTGAATTATAGGATGTTACAGCACAGGTTCTCTTATGTCCTGAGTCCTCACTCACCTAGAAGGGCTAGAGCCAAAATATTGACTATCTTTGCAGCCCTTCTTTCTCTGAAATTTTTTCGTCTGAAAACTTGTTAACCCTCCAGAAGAGAAGCTTAGTGATTTTATTACCCTATAACATAGGCACTTGAGCTTAACATGACTGTCTTTCTGAATATCAAATGTCTTAGACTTAACATGGAAGCAGTATTTTTCATCAATCATTGATATTCTAATGAATCCCTATCCAAGAGTGAATTTTGTTATATTGCCTCTCTTTCCTTTTCATTAATGAGTTTCAGAAGTAATGGTTTTCAATATTAAAATTTCTCGTGTAACTCAATTAAGTATCCATTAATACCTGGGTTTTTCTTTTATCATGAGGTTTTAATAAAATCTTAAATTTCACTGATTAATTTTTTTATTTAGAATTTTTATATTCTCTAGATTCACTTTTGATAACTCATATTGATCTAGGAATGTTTCCATTTCTTCTGCATTTTCCATCTTATTTGAATACAGGTTCTCAAAATAGGTATTGGATTATCAGCACAACTGGCAATAGTAAGAAGTTCTTGACTTGAGCCTTTTACAGTTCAGCTTATTAATATGGCTTTACTTTTTATACCTCATCATTACAGTTTGCTGCTGGGTGGTTAAGACCAAGTTAAAGCAAGACCTATATAACTAAATATGTAACGTTTATATCTGACAAGGTCAGTCAGATGTCCTCAGGATTTAACCTGATACCATATACAGCACCTTGTAGATCTTTTGTCAGTGTCAGCCATGTGGATAAGTCGTGGCACTGCTTGACCAATTTGCTCTCTGTGAAAGGCTGAGATAATTTTTTAAAGTATCTACAATATTTGAACTGGCATCAAGTATGAAAAGGTCCTTTAAACGCTTCTCTAAATAGAGCTTTTCTAACAGCAATGGACTACCCATCTCAGACAAGATTAAGAAGCAAAGGGGCCCGGCGGGATGGCTCAGTGGTCTAAAGCGCCTGCTTGTGAAAGCTTGGGCGGCTTCAGGGACCTCGGTTCGATCCCCGGCACCATATGCTGCGCCAGCCCTGCCCTCAGGGTGGGCTGAGCCGGCCATAAAAAAATGAGTGAATAAACAAACAAAGGTTCTGAAACAATAAATAAATAAATAAATAAATAAATAGATAAATAAATAAATAAATTCTTTAAAAAAATAAAATAAAAAATTTTAAAAAATGTAAAAAAAAAAGAAGCAAAAAAGGGGTTATAAATTAAGGACCATTTTATAGTAATATATACATTACTACATTATTATATTAGAATAGATATACAGCTACTTTCTCCTAGTTCAATGAGAAGTAAGATTTGCACTAATACCATTTAGAGAAGACATTATGTTTGCATCTTGTTCTCTGAATAACTATTATGAAGACAATATGCAATGCATTAATTTTTTTTTTTGAAAATTAATGTTTTATTTCTTTTTTTTTTTTTTAAATTTTTGAGACAGGGTCTCACTGTGCAGTTCAGGCTGGCCTTGAGCTCACTTTTGTAGCCCAGGCTGGTCTCGAACTCACAACGATCCTCCTGCCTCAGCCTCCCAAGTGCTGGGATTACAGGCGTGAGCCACCACGCCCGGCTCAATGTTTTATTTATTTGTCCAAACTATTTTTATTACTTTTAATAAGAAATTACAATGTGACAGCTTCAAAACACGTTAGTAATACATTTCCAATAACTGATACAACGCATATTGTTGTCCTCATTGTAGTTATATAGAGCACAGGGTGTAGACATCATAAATTTTCTAATGGTTGCTTGTAGAATAGATTTTGTCTCTTTGATCTAAGAGAAGGTAGTTGTATACACAGCCAAATGTGTATATTCCATAATTATGGAATATAATTATGTTCCATAATTCCAATGTGTTACTGAGGAAACCGGCAATGTTGGAAGCTGTTGATTAGAGGCCTTTTACAGCTCAACATACTAAACTACCTTTACATTATATGCATCATGTTTAAACTTTTCTGCTGGGTGGTTGCTTGACCAATTTGCTCTCTGTGAAAGCCTGAGAGAATATTTTCTCCCTAGGTGACTCATTTGTTTTGAAATGGTCTCATTGCTCTTTCTTTCTCATTAAAATTAATAAAAAATAAGAAACAAAAAACAAACATAAAAAACAAAGACACATAGCCAGAAGTCACCATAGCATAAGGTGTAAGAAAAGTTTTAAGAGATACAATTTCTTATTAATATTGAGTGTCTCAGCTAAGGCAAAGTAAATAGGAAATTTTATGAGATTGATGGAGGAAAAGGAAGAAAATATGAGAGCCGAAAATATAATATGTTATAAGGAGGCCAATAGGTCCAGTGTTTCATACTGATAAATTAAATATTAAAATATAAACATATCAAGTGAATAGTAATAGAACAAATGAAAATGAAAAGGTAGCAAAGAGTGGCCAACAGGGATTGTTGTTCAAGGAAGTTTTAACCTTGCACACATTTCTTTGTCATTTGAAGTGAAAGCCTGCTATATCAAAAATATAGGAAGGAGCCAAGCACAGGATGGCTCTTGAATGACTTGATGAAATGTATGATATCCTCTTTACTTGTGGAGCTCCTGTGGAGGCTCACGTTGCTTGACAGTGCTACATAGGGTTTCAGTTGGTTTTTAAGATGTAGGACAGTGATTCCTGAAAGGACATGATAGGATGGCAGATGACGGGTGAGTGACAATAAGGGAAGTCTAGTCTTACAGGGCGTGCATCTGATTTATTCTTAGTCCCTGTGCAGGAAGTCACAGAGCCTGTCTAGAATCTTCATATGTATCCCTTGCTCTCCATGTTTTACAACAGCTCCTGACATCATCTCCTGACTGAGATCAAGGAAGTGTATTGTGCAGCCAATCAATCCGAGAAAGGCTCCTCTTCTTCCAAGCGGTCATCTCTCCAGTACTGGGCAAAGAATGACAGAAAGGTGAGAACACATACAAGACAGTTGGGGTTCTAGCTTAAGTACTTACTCGGAATCCACGCACTGAGGTTTTCACCTTATTGTTGTACACGCAGGAAGACGTGGTGCTTCCTCCCATAAAAGATGGCAGACAGAAACTTCTTTCCACAAACTGAAGACAGGCAGCCCCACCTGTGGGCACTTGAAATGGGGTCAAGTAGACTTTTGTCCTTCTTGGGCCATCCTCCCGTATTCTTGCCTTTTACCTACCTATTAAAATCTTTGTCAGGGGACAACAGTGCCTCTTATTTTCATGTAAAATACAAGGTAATGCGATAACGTTGTTGTTCAAAGCTAAACCGCTATGTTCCCATCTTTTATTGTCTTACTCCTCATCAAGTTATTATCCTTTCAAATTTTCAGAATTCCTGGAAGAAAAGTGTGGTTCAAACAAGAATGCTGGAGGAGTATTGTTTTAGCTGACATTTTACAAAAATGTGAAGGAAAAAAGAACCTTGTTCACTCTTATGAAAGTACAGCAATGCATTATTTCCAGCTCTAAATTTAAAAAGATAAAGGAGAAAACATTCCTCTCAGATAGAATAGTCATAGGTGAAGTAGCAGTTGGAGAAGATAATGAAGCAGGGATAAGCGCTACCACTGCCAACACAAGAGCCATGACGTGAAAACACACACATCTCTCTCCTCTTGCCTGTCAGTCTCCTGCTAGTGCCTCCCAGAGACTCAGTAATGATGGCTTCACTTTTACTTTCATATTCTTCTTCCTTTACTTTCTCTCTCTATTATCTGATGACTCCGGCTAATGTTTCCAGAGTGGTATTGAATAGGAAAGGGGAGAGTGGACATCCTTGTCTTGTATCTGATTTTAGAGCAGAAGCTTTTAGTTTTTCTCCATTTACAATATTGTTGGCTGTATGTTTGTCATAGATTTATTTTATCAGATTGAGATACAGGCCACCTATTCCAATTTTCTTTAGGGCTTTGATCGTGAATGGGTGTTGCACTTTGTGAAAAGATTTTTCCACATCTATTCAGATGATCATGTGATTTTGGTTTTTGGCTTTGTTCATAAAGTTTATCACATTTATAGATTTGTGTATATTGAGCCATCCTTGCATCCCTGGGATAAATCTTGGTCGTAGTGTGTAATGTGTTGATTTGATGCAATGTTTTAGCTAGTATTTTATGGAGGACTTTTGCATCTATGTTCATGAGGGAGACTTGCCTATAATTCTCTTTTTTGGATGAATCTTTCTCCAGTTTTGATATCAGTGCAACACTTGCCTCCCAAGAATGGTTTTGTTAGCATTGCTTCCTTTACAATTTCATTGAAGACTTTGAGTAGTATTGGAATTAAATATTTCTAAATTCCTTAATGATATTCAGTTGTGCATCCATCAGAACCTGGGCTTTTCTTTGTTGGTAAATTCATCACAGTTTCAATTTCTTTGGCTGCTATGTTTTGTTTAAAGATTTATGTGCTCTTGACTCAGTTTTGATAAATTGTACCTATCTAGGAATCTGTCTATTTGTTCTGTGTATTCGATTCTATGAACATGAAGATTTTCAAAGTAGCAGTTGCTGAACTGCTTTATTTGCATCCTCCAAATTCCAATATGTTGTTTAAATTTTTGTTGGGCCTATCCTCTGTTCTTTGGTATAGTGCTTTGATGAGGTTATTACCCAAATACCTCTTGATATTAGTATATATACAAGGGACAACCCATTTTTAAGGCAGATATGGTATCCTGGTTATAGCAGTACTATTAGCAATATTACTGACAAGTAGTGAAATTTAGAAATTGATAAACTTTTGCAATTGTTGGTTTTGTACTTTAGATGGTAGGAGACCATATGGCCATATAACACAGCAGATTATCAATTAGGTACTTTTTAAAAAATTAGTTCCCCTGAGCTCTGTCTCAGCACCTCCCATTCATGTACCTGGAGTCTTCCACGAACAGTAGTTCACCCATGTTGCCATTTGCCTCCTTTGTGTCATGAATATCCTCCCCGTAGTTCTGGTCCACAGGTTTGTCACTACTTGATTTAGCAGTAAACCTAAGCTCACTGGGCCTAGCTTCTGGGCTTGGATCCTTCTGGTTCTGCACTGCTGAGGTGGACTAGCTGGGCCTGGACGCAGGGCTCATTTCTTACCAGTTTAAAATATGAATATTGTCCATTGGATAAACGCATGCATTTTGCTACTCCAATAGAGTAATGGCTTAATCAGGGAATATTTTAGAACTTTCCCGGAGGTTTCAAGGTAGCAGACTCAAAATCTCAAATCATTGTTCCCAAATTCTAAAGAGGCACCATAACTCTTGTGGTCCTACATTCTCCCAGGTGCAACAGCTTTCCAGTCTTGGGACAGAAGGGGTAAAAGTGACTATGCCTTGTCACTTAATACCAGCACTCCAGAGTTAGTCACATCATTCTGTTCCTCTTCAAACAAGATCTAATCCAGAATCAAATTTGACTGAGAAGTGTCATCATTTTATTTCACATATAAATTCAGAGAATCAGTGTATTACAAACTAGAAAAATCAATACCATGGGCATACTAGCAGACTCTCCATCTTCTAACTTCACATCAGACTTAGATTCAGATAAATTCTAGGAGATCTCCATAAATTAAAAACAGAACTGGTAGAGAACAATGGGAAAGTCTTCAACAAGGCTCCCGAGTCTGGCATAATGTATACTCTTATGATACGTTCTCAGGAAAATTCATGTAACTATTTAAACTTCAGTGTCTTGATTACTCTCCTCTTGCGGCTTGGACAAGCTATCAAACACATAGAATCAAGGAATGATTTTTAAAATAGAAAACAGTAAAAAAAAAAAAAAGCAGTAAATATGATACAAAATGACATTAAACAAAATAATAGGTATTTAATAATAATTGGTATGTTACATAATCTGATCTTCCAATTGGTTGCTTAAGCTACCAGATATAGACCTGGAAAATTGGTTTCATAACAACAGGACACCACCAACAAAAAGTTATAAGAAACTAAAAATAAAAAAAATATTTAAAAAAGTAAGCATTAATTGTTCCTTTCAAAACACAAGCAGAAATTGTCAGTTCAATTATCAAAACTCCTTTGCATTTATACGTAAAAATAACATTTCTGGGGCCATGGAGATAGCTCAGGGGCACAAGTGCCTGCATGGCAAGTGCAAGGTCCTAACTTGATCCCTGGTTCTGCCAATAAATAAACAAACAAACAAACAAATAAATAAATAAACAAATAAAATACATTTTCCCCTTCTTTCTTACGATTAGGAATACTAAAGCAGCTAGACAAGTTTAGCAATTGACAAACTTTTTTAATTAATGGGTTTGTACTTTGGAGCTTAGGAGCAAACATTATAATCATAAAACTAAAGCAGTTATATGTTTATTCACATAACTAATTCTAGTTTTTCCTTCCCATTGAAAAAATACTTTCCCTTTCACATGATCTATTCTACCTTTCTGATTTTATTTACTCTTTCAGGTTCTCACACTACCAAGACAAGTGATGTTTGCGCAAGTGGGTCTGATTTATTTCATTTATAAACACACTCTCTAGGTGAATTCATCTATCTATGAAAACCTCAAATTTGTCCTTCTTTCTTGTTTCAGAACCTTTATTTGTTTATTCACTCATTTTTATGGCCGGTTCAGCCCGCCCCAAGGGCGGGGCTGGTGCAGCATGTGGTGCCGGGGATCGAACCGTGGTCCCTGAAGCTGCCAAGCTTCCCCAAGCAGGGGCTTTAGACCACTGAGCCATCACGCCGGGCCCAAGTTTGTCCGTCTTAACAGCTGAGCAATACTTGTATAAAAATACCACATCCTTTTTTATCTAGTCTTTAGCTGTGGTATTTGTGTTATTTTCAAGATTTAGCTATGACAAACTGTGTGGCTATAAATATGCCTATTGCCCTCCTAAGTAGTTTTCTTTTTTTTTGTCTTTTTGAGACAGGGTCTCGCTATGCAGTTGAGGCTGGCCTTGAGCTCACTTTTGTAGCCCAGGCTGGTCTCGAACTCACACCAATCCTCCTGCCTCAGCCTCCCGAGTGCTGGGATTACAGGCGTGAGCCACCACGCCCGGCAACTCCTAAGTAGTTTTCTCAAAGAACTGAAATCATCATGGCAATATGACATGAAGATTTCAGTTATTTTGGAAAATTATCTGGGAAGGGAATAGCTGGCTTAAAAACAGAGTGTCACAGGGCAGAGGGGAGCAGTTCATGGTAACAGGAAAAAGCAAAACAGCAAGAGCAAAAAGGGAGGAGCAGTGGCAGAGAGCAAGCCTCTCTCCCTTCCTTATGCTGCATTCAGCCTATCCACCCCAGGACTGGGGTAGCACTGACACCCATAATCCCAGCACTGGATGATGAACTAATCACAAATACTAGAAGTCCACACCATGACTACATGAACGTTTGGTGGCACAACTAGATGCATATCAGTTGTATCTAGGGTCTTCCCATATTAAGCGACTATACTATAGCAGATGACCTATGAGGTGTACATGATGAACCTCATAGTATATGAATGAAGAAAACTGGAACAATCTTTTCCAGATGGACCTTTCAGTGAGACGAGGTAGACATCACACCCTAGAAACATGTTCAAATTAATAGGTGTCCTAATGGGGATGATAGAACTTCTATTTCCTCCCATTTATAGTTGAATTCAGCCAGGAATGTGGAAGCTTGTCTTTCTGAATAGGGATGCATTCAATTTTTTTTTTTTTTTTTTGGCGGGACCAGGGTTCAAACTCATGACCTTGCACTTGCCAGGCAGACACTTGTGCCACGGAGCTATCTCCTTGGCCCCCGATGCATTCAATTTGGATGTCTCTTTTCAAGCGAGAGAAGGAGGTATTCTCTTTCTAAAGAATATCTTGTGTATATCTGGCTCAAATGTATGTTTAGAATTTTAAAACCATAACTACCTTTTGAGGCAAATGAAGGTCCTTGAATTGTACAATCTTTCTTTCTTTCTTTCTTTCTAAAGATTTTTTAAAATTTTATTTATTTATTTATTTATTTTCTTGTTTCAGAACCTTTATTTGTCTATTCACTCATTTTTTTTTTTTTTTTTTTTTTTTTTTTTTTTTTTTTTTTTTTTTTTTTTTTTTTTTTTTTTTTTTTTTTT
>PVJA010040118.1:0-18696 GCA_004027025.1 Myocastor coypus | reverse complement strand
TTCTCCTTCTCCTTCTCCTTCTTCTTCTTCTTCTTCTTCTTCTTCTTCTTCTTCTTCTTCTTCATCTTCCTCCTCTTCTTTAATACCAGCAATCAAAGTCAGGATCTTGCGTTTGCTAGGCAGATCTTATATTCTAGGGTGTGTCTGAAATTCTTCCCCATAAAGTGGTGAAATTTTGTTGGCAAAGGGAAAGTTGATTTCAGCATAGTTGGAATCACCTCAAAGCATGTTTCAAACTGTCTGCAACTACCTATCATTTATATACACTTCATTTCATATGGGCCACCTGGCCACATCAAGAACATGTGTCATTCAATAAGCAAGTTTAGTTATTGTGGTTTTCTTTTCTCTCTGTGCGGGACAGCTGAGCAAATGCCAGGCTGAATAGTGAACAGGCCAAGGGTTTCAACTGGTGGTCTGAGAAGATAGGTTTAGGCACAGATGGTGGTGAGGGTTGGTAGAACTTCATGGGTTTTCTGTGGTTTAAGTTGGGTTTATCAGGGTTTTGTATACATATGGAATGTAAATATGGAATATGAAAATGTTGCCACCTGGTGTGAGTCAACATAATACGTCTACTTTTTAAGCCAAGTTCTACACAGGCTCACCAGACAGGTTTGGCATGGGAAGAAAAGAACTTGAGAAAGATGTTAAAGTTTGGCCTCATCCGGGTGTGGTGGCTCACGCTTGTAATCCCAGCACTCGGGAGGCTGAGGCTGGAGGATTGGTGTGAGTTCGAGACCAGCCTGGGCTACAAAAGTGAGCTCAAGGCCAGCCTCAACTGCATAGCGAGACCCTGTCTCAAAAAGACAAAAAAAAAAAAAAGTTTGGCCTCATCACATTCATAATTTAGACCAGTGATGAGCATTTTAGAACTTTCAGTGATAGCAAAAAGCTCACTGCAGTGCTCATTTTTGCCATGGGCTCATCACCACTGGCTTGAACCTTAGGCTTCCAGACCTGGTTTTCCTTGGTTCATTGTTGTAGGTGGTACAGGGCCATTTTCCCTTTGGAGTTCTAGGAGATTTTTTCTGCTTTTTTTTTTTTTTTTTTTAGTTTGGGGTGACTCCAGAGGTTCCTGCATTTATGGCTATTTAATTTTGGTCTTCGCCTCTATCTTTACATGACCTTCTTGGGATGGCATCGTGTCATCTGTCTTGGGGCTCTCATGTTGGTGTTGGTTATTGAATGCAGGGCCCACCTGAATAACTTAGGAAGATCTCAGATTGTGCTCTTTAATGCTCTGTAATGATCATTTTTGTAAAGGAGATCACATTCATAGATTGTAAGACGTGGACATGTATTTTTTGGAGAGGCCACCATTCAACCATGGTGCTTCTCCGATGATGGATTTTGAGATATTTGATAAAGATGAAACAACGTTCAGTAATTTCTTGGCCTCTGAATCCAAGGATTGGAGCACCACCAAAATGAATGCTTGAAGGAAATGATCTTGGACATCAATGGCAGGCTGCGTTCCACAGAATCATCTCATTCTTTACTGTTTTATTTATTGCAATTTGAGCTGTCTACATGTGAGAAAAGAGAGAGAAAGGGGGTTGCCACTAAGTTTTGGGATTGTATATTCTGGATATTCTTTGAATTCATCACACCCCTTCTTTGCCACCACTGCGGCCTTGTGAAGTCCTTGGTCTTTCTTGCCTAGAGGATGTCATCCCCTGCACTTTATCCACAGCTCTTTTTCATCACATTACACGTGGTGAGCTTCACGAAACTCCAACCTGGGGTTCCTTGCCTTAGTGTAGCGTTCACTTGGTCTCTCGGGGCTGCCCTTTTCCACTCTGTTTCCTTGCCTGCAAACTCCTTTGCTCTTTGGGGACCGGCTGGGTGTGACTCATAGGAAGCAAGTGAGGAGACAGGAGCACCATGAGATGTATTTGTCTCCTTAGTTCTCTCTGAGAAGCTCACCAGAGTGCACTGCATCCCATGACTGAGCTGACAGCTGTCGTGAAGTGGCCCTTGTGGGACTCTCTCCTTCAGATTTCAGTAACAGTTTCTCTCCTTACTTTTCCAACCCCAAGGGTGGAAGTGGGGTACCTTGTGATTTCACTATGTAACCCTCAAGTTTGAACATAATCCCTTTATAAACTTGTTGAATTAGTAATTTCAATGTACTGTGTGTTCCTTGCCATGACTAATGCATCGATGCTAATATACGTGTGTCATCGGCTCCATTTTGACCAGAGGATAAATGCAGCATCCCATGCTGAGGAGCAAGACTCCAGCTTTTCAGCCAGCTTTCTTGCTTCCTGATATCCACACTGCCCTCTGCGATGCCCACAGACTTCCAGGTTTCTGATTATGTTATATCCCTTTTCTTCTTGGAGATTTTACAAGTAATGTTTTCTTTTCTGATTTATCTCCTGGGCATTATCTTTTTATCCTCAAACATTATCCATTGCTTGCTATTTGCTTCTGACGTGTCCCCGCAGGGTTATAGTTGCTTCCTCGCCCGTGTTCCTGTATCACATTATACACAGCTTTATGAGAGTGCTTGCCATCGCCTTAACTATTTGCATGTCTGTTTTTCAAATAGTCTCTGAGCTTCTCCATTGCATAGCCTTTGCTGTATTCTGTTTTTCTTTGATCTCTAAATGCCTGCTGTTGTTCCTGGTAGATTTAATAAATATTTTTTTGAATGATCACATTCTATTTATGGATTGTATTATTTCTTGTGCCCTTCGTACAGACAAGACTACTACAATAAAACACCATCTTCAATTATGTCACCGTGCACATCATATTTTGTTTTGATGAGTATTACTGTGTTTTGTCCTCAGGATAATTGTGAGAGATGGTAGGTGGGAAGTGAATTCCTCTCTATCACCTAGATTGCTAGTGGCAGAACTATGCCAAGAATCTAGAGCTCTTGATACTGATTTGCTCCTTTTTTTATGAGACCATTTTGCTTCTGAGATGCCAATTTAAGACAAAACAAAACAAAACAAAACAAAACAAAACAAAAAATACAAAACAAAACCCAGGGGCACCCTGAACTAATGAGCACACCCCAAGGGCCACGTGGATGGGGAACTTCAAACTGCCATAGAGATAAGTCCATGTGATTATAAACACATGTCAGGAAGGATATTTGGAAAACGTGTGTTGTCAGAAAGGTCCTAACGAACGGAACTGGTCACATTACCGGAACCTAACTTCCTGTTGCACGAGAATTATGTCTGATGTGGACTCCAGGGACTGTCGGCAGAACATAACACTTGGATTAAAATTAGGATATGAACATCAAAAAGAAGTATTCCACGACCCTAGGGAAGGGGTGGTAACCAATAGAGGAAGGAATGAATTGTTGCTGTAATTCAAACCATATCCCATGAGAAAGCAATTTATAGGCAACAGCACCAATGAAGATAAATTCAAGAGAATTGAGGGCAGTTTCTGTTATGTCAGCAGGAAGCTTAAAGGTTCCTTCCTCTGGAGGAGGAGCATTCTACTGAAAGTACTGCTAATCATGCAGATTACTGGTAAGAACATTCCCAAAGATACCATCAGAGAGTTTTAAGAGGACAGGGATATCAAAAGTTGGCTGATGCTAGCTAGCCTTTGGGTTTTTGAGTCTTTTCCAAAAGGAAGGGGACAGAAATTAAATCTGAGTCCTTCAGTCTGTTGAGGGTCAAGGCAGACTAAGTTTCACATGTAGCAGATAAGATGGCCCTACTTAATCTTGGTAAATTTGTAGGTGACTGAGAAGCATCAGGAGATGCTTGTGGGTCTGCGTCATAACCTCAGAGGCCATTACCAAAGACCCTTGGCTGACTGAAACACCCATCAGTTGTTTGGGTCTCCACCTGTGTTCTCCTGAAGCCGACAAGGTCAATTAACCAAAGAGGAAAGAAATAAAGAGAATGCATCTCCACATCGGAACTTTATCTGTTACACCTGCCACTTTGGTGTTCTCAAACTTCAAATTACAAAAGAAATGTGAAAGGGTCTGAATCAAAATGAAGTCACTTTTGTCGAACCCAACAAGAGAAAAAGTGTGTAATGCTGGGAGGTTCTGATGAAAGGGTTCTCTTCCACATGACACAGGATGACATGCTGGTAAATGTCACTCAAGACTCTCAGAACCACAAGCTTGCATGGGGCCACCACTACCTCATATGAGTTATTTCTGGAAGGACATCAGCCCACAAACTGTCTTTTCAACCTTGGGCTCATGGCACTGTTGTTACTAATCATTGTCCCCAAGGATTATAGTTTCAAAATATCTGATGCAATCCTCCCATGTTTGTTTTTAGAAGTTTCTTGCCACAGTCTCTTTGGATATGCTCATGGCTCACAATTATACGTATATTCTTGTTGCTGTGTTCAGCTAGTCCCAAATAAGTATCAGTATTCTTTGCAAGATCTCTCTCCCAGTTTTTAAATTTTATTTAATTTAGGTTAATAAATGTTCCTATCTTTTGGCTTGATGATTCCCTTGCTGGGAATTTATCTTAGGAATATAATAAGAATTATAGACAAAGATCTAGAAAGAAATCGAATGTTTTAATAACAAAGGAAACATTAATTAAATCTGATTATAGAATCCTCTGCTATTATTTAAATTATGTCTGAAAAACATTAATTGACGTGAAGATGCCTATGACATAAATTAGAAAAGCAGCATACCAACATATACCTATATAAATATCTTTGTGTAGTCTTTTGGAAAGTCACTTTCTTTGCCTACATACTCATTTGTATAAAGAGAAAAATATTGGAAGAAAAACTATCAAAATGTGAATTATGGCTATGTATAGGTAGTGGAATTATGTGCTTCATTTTATTTTCCCTTTTGTACTTAATTCATTTTTCCAATTTTATGAGTATAAATCAGCAAACACTTTGAAATAGCCATGAAATTTCTCCATTTATTTCACTCTCATTTTTAAGATAAAATCCAGACTCTTTAGCCTAGGAACTGGGGATCAGGAGAGCCCGCCGGCCCCCTTTCCTGCCCATCTTTCCCCATTTTTCTCCTTGCCTTGCTGTTCCTCCTGCTTTCCTGTCACTGTCCCTGTTCTGTCAGCCTGAGCCACTCCTCCCTCAGTTGGGTAACTGCATTTGCACACCTCCAAGTGCAGCTCCACCTCTTCATCTTTGGAAAAGCTCTCCCTTTGTGGGACATCCGCATCTAACAAATGGTCCCTGCAGTACTGAGGCCTCGCTCCCTGTCTCGAGGGACAGCTCTGAAAGGCCACCCCCTGTCACAGCTGGTTCCTGTAGGATCAGCTGGTCTCTAGCAATGCGGCCCTCCCTCCGTGACAGTTGAGCACTCACCAGGCAGCCTTTTGCCTCCATTCTGTCTCAGTCTATTTCTTGGGGATCCCACCTGAGGACTCTCCAGGAGTCCCTGACTTTACTCTTCAAGTCAGAGCCCATCTTCTGTTCATTCATCTCGTCTTGAGCTCTCACGCTGTGCTGCACCCAGATGCGTCCTCAGGCCTCCCTGCCAGCATCACCTCGCGCAGGGGGCGGTGCCGCCTTTCTTTTTGTGTCTGCAGCTCCTGGGGCCCAGGATTGGAGAATGAACGAGTCTTGGGAGGGGGCACAGAGGACAGAGGGCACAGGGGGCAGGGAAATATAGAACTGAGATGCTGTTCGGGAAATTGAAATGGCACAGGATGCAGAGCACCTTTTCAGTTGAAGTTACATTTCCTATTCAGACGTCCTCTGTATCTATAGGAAACAAGGCTCTGACTTTGGGGAGCTGTGTAGCTCCTTTGGCTTTAGGTACTTTGGCAATGTCCAACCAGAATGGAAAGGATTCATCGCTTTCCTCCTGTCCTGTGTTTATAAACACAATTTTCTTTTCTTAACCCTTCTTTTTTTAATTCCTCTCTCTCTCTCTCTCTCTCTCTCTCTCTCTCTCTCTCTCTCTCTCTCTCTCTTTCTTTCAGTACTGTGGATTGAACTCAGGACCTGTGCTTTCCAGGCAGTCTCTTATTCTGCTGAGCTGTCTCCCTGGTCCTCCCTCATTGCTTTTGGAACCAGGTCTAAAACCAACTTGTTACCAATGTATAGAAATACAAAAAGTCATGGCCAAGGGCGTGTAAGTCTCATGCTGCTTCAAGAAGGTGTAGAGGAAAAAATCAGATGTCCTTTCAACTCCCGCCATTCTCGGACAAGCAAGTCTTGGAGTAGGGTGTTCGGGAGTCTTGTTCTTAGGAAATGATTCAGGTAATGCTTTCCTGAGAGAAAGGACAGTCTGTCCCAGGCTCTGAGGTTGTCAGTGTGGCTCATCCCGGCTTGCTCTTCTGCCCCTGGCTCTGTGCTGGACCACGCTGAGTCAGCAGCACCCTGGCCTGGAGCTGCAGGTCAGGGAACCTTTCTGTCCCTCTTGGGTCTGTTGCTTTGGTGGGTTCCCTTCTGGATGGATTATTTGGTGTGAAAACATTCTGTGTGGCGAAAAGGCTACTTTTTCTACTTTTAAAGGCAAACATTGGCGTTTTCTCTAATGACGGAATCATCCCAGTGCTTCTAGGATAGGGGTCTGAGTGGTGCAGAGCCCCTTTTTTATTTCTTCTTCTTTTATACACATGGAAGGGCAGGTGCTGTGATCATCACTAATGGGTACAAAGTCTCCAGGGGACAAGGACAAGTGACCCTGAGTCATTACACAGAGATCTGGATGAGGAATTCAGAATTCTGAATGTGGGGTCTGCGCTTCCCACGCTGTCCATGCTCAGGATAATGCCTCTTCTGGGAGATTTTCTTCTTGAGTGGATTCCTTCCCCACAAGCTTAAGACTTGTCATACATCACCGAGCTAGGAAGCACGACCACAGCAGCGGTACCGTGTGTGTGTCCCCTCAACCCTGTGGTGTCTTAGCACTGACTGCCCTTGGCAGGTGTTAGGAGCATTTATTGCTCACTCTTGCTTTGTCGAGGATGTGTTTGTCTTGTGAGTAAAGCTTCTGGGCTCTCACCACCTCCTCCTCTACCTCACTACAGGGAAAGTCACTTTAGTCAGTTGAGGAGAAGCCATTGGGTCACCTCCTCTCTTTGTCTTTCTCTGTTGGGGAAAAGCCTGTGGAAAATAGGAGTTCCCTGCTCATTGAAGCTTTAGGTTTTAAAGGGCAAGTGCTATGTGGCACTGCTTGGTGACTTCAGTGGTGTCATATTAATAAACCCAATGTACTAAAGTCATACTCTGCAGACAAGACATTGTCCCATTAAACAGTGGTGGTAGTTTTTCTTTACCTGTCTGATTTCTATTGGTTCAGAGCTTGGGTATAAAAGAGGGGTCTTAGTTATTGGGTACCTTAAAACTTTAATCAGCAAGGCCTCCTCTGGCTGCCCTCAACAGTCTTGTGGTGCTATGGTTTTTGTGTAGATGTCCCTTCATGTGGTCACCGGTGGGACTTTTCAGAGATGGCAGAATCTAAAGTGTATGATGCTGGGATCAAGCGTGTGTGATTACTAAATTAGTGACTGGCTGGCCTAGTTCTTGAATCCTACCCAGAACTATCCACCCTGGGTAGGGGTGCTCCTTGCCCTAGTGGATGCTAAGGGTACAATGTAAAGGGACAGAAAGAAGCTGTTGCTCGTCACTTGTAGCTTGCTGCCATCTGCCTTTTGCCCGCCCTGAGCTGTTTCTCCTCTGTAATGTCTCTGTCATGGCACCCGCCTTGTTGCCAGCCAACTATAAACTAAAACCTCTATAAACTGTGAGCCAAATAAACCTTTCCTTCTTTAACTTTGGGCGCTGAGTATTTTATCTCAGCAGTGAGAGGAGTAACTAAGACACTTGGCATTCATAAAGATCTGCTTTTGGTGAGGAGCCAAGAGCTCAGGGGGAGAGAGGTTGAAATGGGAATGCTAGGGAGTTTAACTAAGATGCTAACCAGTCAAGGAAGGCCTTTACATGGTTTGCTGTATATCCTGACTTACTGTAGACTTATGAAAGGAAAGGAGGGGCTTTCCTGATAGTCCACCTACTCTTCAGGAGACGTAGTCATGAAATAAACAATTTTCTTACCAAGGTTCCTTCCTGCTTCCATCAACTTACAAGTTGGAGTAACCAGGTGAGCAAGAAGGTCCTGATAGTGGCTTTAGTAGTTCTCTTCCGTGTACTGACATCCAGTTCACTTCTGACCTCCCCAGCCTAGTGTAACTTCTACACTCATTGCCTAACCTGTGCCTTGCAGACTTATTATTCTCGATTGATTTTTATGATTGGCTTAGGCATTGTGGTGATGTTTCTTCCTCTATCTGAATCTTATCCTGAACTTCAAGAACTATGTCTTATACCTCTTTATGTTTCCCCACCTTTGAAGTGTGATGAAGAATGTGTTTAGTTTGGTAGTATGGAAATAAATGAAGACTAACCAAGAAAGAACAAGCAAAACTAATTTAGTCAGAACTTGTTACACAAGGGACTTTGCAACTATTACTTGTGTGTTGGCCTTGACTCAAAGGAGAGGAGGCAGGAAGAGAAGTGGGGAAAAGGGATGTCTTCTGGTGAGTGCTGGTCCGGAGGCTGATGGCACGGGGTGCTGGCGGTGTGTACTTATGTAGGAGGATGGCAGCCATTGTGATTGGTTAGCATACGGATGTGCCTTTCTCTGGTTGATCCTGAACAAATCCGGGAAACTGATGGTTTTAAGTCAAGTTCTGGCTTTGTTGGGCCAGTTGTCTTAGGGCTATTATTTGACATTTTGGATTGTTCACAGAGACAATGGTCTAAATGTAGAATAGAAGGTTGGTTTCCTCAGCTGTTTGCTGCCAGTAATGGGTTGGTTTCTGGGCTATAGATTGTAAGCCATGGTTTCATTCTATATGTAGGCTGGCCATTATCTATTTATTTGTATATTCAGTGTCTCAGGAGCTAGCAATAAACATTGATTGAATTAATGTACTGTTTTTGACTGTGGATAGAAACACACCTTCTGATTTCATGCTTTTTCCTTTCTTTTGGCTACTTGCAAATTATTTATTTAATAACTATTTTTGGTTTTATTTTTATAACAGGATTCTAGGAATCATGCAAGCCTACTGTTTTCATTCCCTTTCTTATTCATTATCATGGAGTCTAAAACACTGATGAAATTGGGCCATGGTTAAAATTGCTCTAGTTCAAGTCCCTCATCTTATAGATGAAGAGATAGAGACCCAGAGACTTGCTCAGGGCCATGCTGCTCAGTAATAAGCTAAACCACCATGGAAAGAGGGAGATGGTCAGTCTCCAGCTCTGACCTTTGGAGCCTTTATGCAACATGTAGAAGAGCCAGAAGGATATTGTGCAGCTTTTGAAATTTGGGTAACAATGCAGTTTGTAAGAGTAGAAGACTTTGCAAAACACTGTTCTAAAAGCCTCAGGGTAGGTCAACGTGTGGTGTGACTCTTGTTGTGTTGACCATGACACATGATGTGCTCTATTTATTTCCATGACTGTCTTTACAAAGCACCACACCCTAGGAGAGGGGAACATTTAAAAGAATACTTAGGTTCTTTTCTGCATCTGGAGGCTTGAAGTCTGACATGACTGTGTCCGCAGGGTCATGCTCTCTCTGAAATGTGTAGAAGAGAATCGTGCTTTGTTTGTCTAACATTTGGTGTTTTCTGGCAATCCTCAGATTATAAATGCATCACCCTAACCTCTGCCTCTATTGTCACTCACATGATGTTCTTTCTGGGTATCCCTGTCTGTCTGGAATTTCAAGTCATATTTGATTAAGGGCCTATCCTGCTCCAGTATTATCTCATCTTAAATGATTACATTTGCTGTGTCCCTGTTTCTGAATAAGGTCACATTGTGAGGCCTTAGGGACTAGGACTTCAGCCTGTGTTTTTTGGGAACACAGTCCAATTATCACACAAGCCATTATGCAGAGCTATGTCCTCTACGTGGGTCTCCAAAGACATGAAGTTTTGGCTTTTCCTGTCACTCTCCGGCGACTGCCAGCACATGGCTCATGACTAACCAGTGTGTCTCCAAAATCGGTGACTCGTAGAGCTGAGAATAGGCCATGTGGCAGGCTGCTTAGTAAGAAATTGTCATCTAAAATAGTCTCCAGTTCTTTTGTAAATATGCGTCAGAGGGTATTTAGAATCGTCATACCATCCCACTGCTGCACGTTGGTGGAACTATTAAGCAAATTACACATACCTGTCTCTTTTAGGGACTTCTTATTCACAGTCGTCCCTGCACATGTCTGTGTGAGGGAGGACGCTCACCACCCTCATGGCAGCAATGAACCTTGCCTGTTCCTGAAGATCATGCCGCTGTGAAGTCCTCTGCATTCACCCTGTCACCTCTGTTAGTCATCTTCTACCCCTTTTTTCTCTTTAATAGATTTACAGAAAATGATGCTTTTGCCAGGTAGACCTGTTATGTGAAGAGTGTTCTGCTTGCTTAATGATTCATTCCTTTGCTCTTTGCCATCTTTAAATGTTAGGGAGAAAGGTGCTTTTGTTAAGGATTTTAATAATAACTAGGCATGGTCAGTAGGGTGGGCAAGGCTGGTCACTTGGAAAGCACTTTCAGCAGGACAGCCGCAGTGGTGTTTATTGGTCTCTGTGTGCTGCTAGAGAGCAGTAGCTCTCACGCCCACTGAAATCCGGAAGACTGACTCCTCTGATAGAGCCTGCTTTCTGATGAGATAATCTTCTCCATTTCCGTCTTGGTGCTCATGGGTGAGTCATGGCAAGATGGATGTCACCCAAGCATTCCTTTCACTCTGCTTCTAGATATAGACTATGAATGTGTGTTTGAGCTGAGCTGGGTCTCTATTATTATTATTATTATTATTATTATTATTACTATTATTTAAATACTAAGCTCTCCAGAACAGGCTATAGATTCATTTATGTTTCTCCAACATTTCTATGTTGAGACCTTGGACTGTGGCTATGCTGGGAACTGGGGCCTTTGAGAGGCCATTAATGTTAAAGGAGGCCATCTGGGTTGGCCTTGCTCCGGCCTGGTTTATGTTCTTAGAAGAAGAAATGAAGACGTGGACCTATGTAGAAAGAAGACAAAGTGAAGACACAAAGAGAAGATGACCATCGAGAAAGCAGGAATAAAGAGACCTCAGGAGCAATTGACCACAAAAGCCCCTTGATCGTGAACTTCTGGTTTCCAGATTTCCAATAAATTTCTGACATTAAGCCACTTAGTTTGTGGCATTTGCTGCAGCAGCCCTGGCAAACAGATGCAGAGGAAGACAGCTTCAGATATGTGAAGTGAGCCTTTAAACAACATCGTGTCTGTCAATGGGGGCTCCAGGGCCATGTCTCTAAGCTTCCCAGTCCTGGTCCCAGCCTTACTCATCTGATGTGACATTGAATTTGTTATGAAAAAAGATTGAGTCTACTTCATTTGTGAATGTAGTTTAATTGGCATCTCAGTAGTGGTGCCGGCTCTTTTGCCATTTTCTGCAACACCAAAGGAGAATTTTCTAAGCTAGTATTTTTTTTTTTTTTTAACTGCAGATATGACAAATGTTATCAACGAAATCCAACCCAAGTATATTTTCATCCCTTTTCCTCTTGTCATGATAAGCCAGAAGTATTTGTTGCCAGAAATGGAAAACAGCTTGCTCATCAGCCAGATGATCACAGCATTCAAAGCTCTACTCGTTTGCCATGTGTGAAAAGTTAAGAATTGAAAACAGACAGCCTTGCTCGGCTTCAACAGTGAGAATCGTGAAGCAAGAGGGGGAGACAGGGGTGTGTTCGGAGGGGAGGACTGGGGATGGCGCTGATGGCAGGGTGAATAGTGTCTTGTCACCTTGCTCTGAGGTGGGACTTCTGCATCTGTTAGGCAGTGACTAGCACAGTTCAACGATGGCATGAAAGGTGTACCTAGGGCTATCCACCCCTGGAACCAATTGAAGTATTTGGCACAAGCATGGCTCTTGGACTTCTTTGATACCTCACATGAAATTCTCTAGTTCAGTGACTCTTACTGCTTGTTCTGAATAGGGTATCACCATGAGTTCTTATCAAAAGGAGGAAGGGAACAGTGGGCCTAAAACTGTTTGACTGCCCATGACGTCTTGAATTACCCACTGTCTTTCCACTCAAGTGACAAAATGCCCCTTTGGTGAATTCTTGTGTGACTGTGTTATTACTCAGTTATCCAGTTATGATAGTATAAGGCCTTGGGTTTGGCGACTGATTTCTAATCATTTTTAATGAATCCCTCTTTGAACTAGGGAAGAATTTTTTCACAGTAGAGCCATCTTAAGAAGTACAAATGTAGATTTACACAGGTCAAATGATTGACTCACAATTCCCTCCTAAAAGAAAAGAAAACAAAACAAAACAACACAGACATACAAACACACAAAAAGAAGAAAAATCAAAGTTTGTAGTCTGGGTTCAATTAGCAGGCCTCTGGAAGTTTGTTCAGAGTCACATTCTGTTTGGCTCACATTGTTAAAAATCATTTGCAGTTCAACGCGTGGATTCACTCCTGTATCTGACTCCCAAAGCCTTGTATGTTACCTTGACCCCGAAGATTTATCTACCTAAGACAGACAAAACGACCCCATGAGCTTCCCCTTTGTTACAGCAAGCTTAAAATAGCCAAAAGGAAGCAAATTCTCATGGAAAGCTGTATGGAATCTGCTTCTTATCTGTAAAGCCAGGACTGACAATTAAAGAGTGGGTGTTTTATAGGCTAGGAATTCCAGCTGGATGGAGACCAACGATTTGAGAGGGAGGGAGGAGAAGGCAAGTGACGAACTTCCAGGGACACCTTCCCCTTCCTTAGTTCCTCAGTTGAACAGCTCCATCCACCCCCCACCCCCACCCCAACGGTGATCCGGTCTCTAGGTCTCAGGTTTTCAGTTGATGAGTGCTCAGCAGTAGGCTGCAACTCTTAGTCAGATGAAAGGACAGATCACAAGGTACCTATTACATGTCTGTGAGCAGAGAAACAAAGGCCCGGCTGCTGACACCCTCCTACTAACTTGGGTTTTAATGGTAGGTTTAATTTCCTCGTGCTAGCTCAAAGAAAGAGGCAGAGAGAGCCAGGGTCTGAGGAATGGTGGTGGTGAGGGGGGGGGGGACGACAGCTGTTGTATTCATGGTTAATCAGGTGTGTCTCTCTTTGTGTCGCATCTGTCTGCGACTGTTGCCAGGCCACATGTGAAAGAAAGGGAATGGAGGGGAAGGGCCATTCGTGTTCAAAGCAGCTAGCACTGACCTCTGCTTCGTTCTCCTAGGGCTAGGAGAGCTTGTCTATTTAACTTTCCCTATTCTAGGAAGCTGTAATTCTACTTTATTAGCCCACCCTAATCATTTTGGCCTGACAAATGCAAGCTGCATCCAGAATGCTATAAATCTGGCCCAGAAGGAGGCCTCCTCCCTCCTTCCCTTGTATTTCCTCTGGGATCCCATTTGATTTGTCAAATGAGAGAAACAAGAAAGAAAGAAACAAACGAGAACTCAGAGCATCCTGGCTTGCCCCTGTCCCAGTGGGACCCGAGAGTGTACCTAGATTTCCCTGTGGAGTGGGGCTGTGAGACGTCCCTGGGCCGTGCCTAGGTCTCGCTTTTGCCTTTAAGCCTGTTTGACTCATGAGTCTCCAACAGGCCCTGTGTTTGCGTCAGACCTTAGTCATCTCTCTGGCACCACATCCTGTGACACTCTTCCGCTGCATCCCTCCATTCCCACCTCCTTCTGTGCCCGAGTTCAGCCAGAGCTTGATGAAGGAGGAGGAAGAAGAGGAAGCAGCTTCCGGCCCCTGCTGCAGCTGGGCCGGTGCTGTGGCTATTGCTATCCTGGTCTGTGAGACAAGGCTCTCCTGAGTCCCATGGAGAAACAGCCTCTGGTCCCTACTCCCCAGGAAACTAGACTCCATTAAAACCCAGTGTCCCAGCACTTGTGTGTCTTGGAGTAAATGGAAGTGCTCAGCATTTTCAGGAGTGAGTGGCTCTGGCTCCAACTGTCCTTAAGCATGGGCCACCCTCATGGCCTCCGTAGAGCGTATAAGCACGCACTATTTGCCAGCCTCAAAACCATCACCCCATCTTATGCAGCTGGGGCTCAGATTTTTGGGTGTGCTGTGATCTTGCCTATTCATGAATACATATATATGTATCTTTTTCAGTCAAAATAGCTAATTGCCCACAGCATAGGTTGTCACCAACAGCAGCTGAGTTTCCCTTATCTGTGGGCCTGTGCTGATTACCACGGCTGCAGTGCTAAACTGCAGCTTTGGGGTCACAGAGCCTTTGTTTCCCTAATGCCAAAATGCCAAAGAATGTTGGAAGACCATCCCCCAGCCCGCGCTCAGCCCTCTTCCTTCTGATAGCGCTGCATCTTCAAATTTCAATGGGCAAATGCTAAAACTCTTCATAGAAGACTAGCCTCCTGCTAGGTTCTGTGGGCTCTTTGAGATCTGGTCATCTTGGGAGAGGTCAAGGGCTGTCTGAAACAAACAAGCAATAACAAAATAGGCTCGATGTCACACTCAGCTTTCATACAGAAAATCCTAAGCATATAACTCAGCAGATTACTCCCAAGCAAATATATGCCTGAAACCATCCCCTTGATTAAGAAGCAGAATATCATAACACATGGGAGATTCTTCATTTTCTGTTTACATGGGTGCCCAACTACATCAAAAGCTGTTCTGTGACACATATAGGACTGGGATTCAGTTGTTAACTATGTGGCTATGGAAATTTAGAAGTAAAAAAGTTTCTGTGGTCTGGAAGGGATTTGCCTATGGCAGGATTTGAGTGTGAGAAGAGATAGGTTAGTTTTGACAAAGTTCTCCCAGACTTAGACCCCAGGTGGGCTGGATAAATATGCTCTTGGCCCTTGGCTCTGGGAGGAGACATAGAAAATTCTAGTATGTGTTCCTTTATGAGCATTGTGATAAAGTACGCATAACATAACATTTATCTTCATAGCTGTCTTTAAGTGGGTAAGTCAGTAATGCTAAGTATATTCAGGTTGCCCTGCAACCAATCTTCAGAACCATTTTCACCTTACAAAGTCCTTACCCATTAAAAAAACTCCTCAGTATTTCTTCTGCCAGTCCTTGATAACGACCACTCTATTTTCTGCCTCTATGAATTTGATAACTGTACAGGTACTGCAGATACATGGAATTATACACAGTATTTATCTTTTCATGCTTGGCTTCTTTCATGTAGTATAATGACCTTAAGGTTTACCCATGTTGGTTCATGTGTTCCAATCTCCTCTCTTTAGAGGGCTGAATAATACTCCACTGGATCTATTTGCCATATTTGGTTAATTCATTGAGCCACTGATAGACCCTTGAGTTGCTTCCATTAGCTGCTGTCAACAGTGCTTTTATGAGCATGTATGTAACGAATAGCTCTCCAAGTCACTGCTCTTAATCCCTTTGGGTACATACCCAGGAATAGAATTGCTGGGTCACACAGTACTCCTATTCTATAGAATGCTGGTACCCTCTTCACCTAGATTTCCTCCTGACCAGCTGTGCGTGGGTTATGTCAGAGTGAGCTTGACACATGGATCGACTAGTAGTAGGATTGCGGCAGGTATTCCCCATGGGCCCGTCCTAGGGTGCTGAAAGCGTGCGAAGCAGGACGGAGCAGAGATGAGGCCATCTTGGTGGATATGTGGAGAGTGCAGTGGGTAGAGTGGAAGTCACTGATCTTGCACTAAAGTACGTGATTTTCCCTAAATTTGTGGGAAACTAGAGAACAATGAGTTTATTGATTAGCAGGTATTACCATGCATGATATTTCCTCACTGTATTACCTTCAAGTTGTCTTTGAAGCTTTAGGTCTAAGCATTGGAAATTTTATGGAAAGAATGCTAAAAAGTTTTAAATAGACTATCAAAAATGGGGGAAAATATCAAAGTGGTAGCCAGTGTAGTCCCAGTGCAAACTGAATACTGTACTTTTTACCTGTTAGGGGTAGTGAAGAAAGGGTAGTTGAAGAATAAGGTGGCCTTTGGAACAGTGGCTGTGGGGATTTATGATTGGTGACACCAGAAGTGCAAACTAAGTGGCTGGGGCATCGACCGGAGTTGGGTCCCTGGTGCTGCACGCTGGGCTGGCCACCTAAGCCGAGCATGGTGACACACACCTGTAGTCCCAGTGCTGGGGAGGTGGAGACAGGAGGACTATGAGTCTGAGCTGCATAGTGAAGCCCTGTACCAAATAGATAGGTAAATAAATGTCTTTTTTTTTTTTTTAAAGAAAAAGTAAAATAAAAGAAATGCAAACTAAGCCTGTACCATCCTTGAATATTTAATATTCAAGCACTTTTAAATTTTTTGTTTTCTAAATATTGTGATTTTATTGCCATGGATAAACTAACATTAAGACTCAGTTGAAGTAGGAATGACATGGGTTACCAGGGGGAGGACATTTAGGACTGTGGATTGGAAGACACATTATTACTGCTAGAAGAACGTCCTTGTTCCATATCCTTTCATTTTGCCCTTTTCTCATCTCATCATGGGAAAGTCTTTGGTTAATTCCTACACCTTTTTCTCAATTTTAAAAGTAATGTATAGCTATTATCTAAAGTGTATTAAAAACCCATGACTCTAAATGAAAGCTAGTACTTAATACTTTGATTTATTTTCTTCCAGAAAAGTTGTGTAAACATTAAGTATGTGTGCATGTTTGTGTGAGCGCCTGCAGGTGGACGTGCATGTGTGCACATGCGCGCGCGCACACACACACACACATACACACACACACACACACACACTGGTTTCTACAGCCTCCAACACAAGCACTACTAATTATACAAATAGTGCATGTGTATCTTCTCCATAATGAACTGCTTTCCAATATTGCTGGACCTCATCACAGTTACGGAGGGTTTCCCCATGTGCCATTTTGCTTTCCACAATTTCAGTTACCTGCAGTCAGCAGCAGTCTGAAGCTGTGGAGTGGAGAATTCCAGAAATAAACAATTCATAAGTTTGAAATTGCACTGCACGTTGAGAAGCATGATGAAATCTCATGGCGTTCCACCCTGTCAGAGCACATATCCTACATGCCACTTGCAGAGGAAAAACACATAGAACTCAGCGCTCTCCGGGGCTTTGTACATCCACTTGGGTCTTAGATGGTTTCCTCTCTCAGTAAAAATTTAAAGTTGGTATTGTTCTCATTAAACAAAAAACAGGTTGAAGCAATGAGACACTCGTCCACATTTCTACCTGAGCTGGAAATGGAGTTGGGGTAAGAAGTCAGGTCTTTGCAGGGAAGTCCAGGTCTACCAGTCTTTCTTCTCCACCACAGGATTTGTTGTGTCCATCGGAAAGTATCTTACAGGGTGACTCAAAACCCCATAATTCACTGTCTTCACAAAATTTTAGAATCTTGATCTGTCCATGCTATCAATTTATATACCACTTTATGTTCTATCAGGAAGCCCCCTAAACTTATTTATAAGTGAAAGAAGAAATTGAGATTATTGAAATAAGTATATGTGCTAGATTTCTGTTACTGTGACAAAATGCCTAGTAAGGAAGTCAGCTGAAAGGAGAAAAATGTATTTTGACTCATGGTTTTAGCCCATGCTGTTCAGTTGCTGTGGGCCTGGGATAGGCAGAACATCATGGCGTAGGGTGTAGAGGAGGAGAGCGGCACAAGTCGTGGGAGCAGAAGGGAGGAGGGTAGAGGGAGGAGGGACTTCCTTCTTCTGCTTATTCTCTGCAGGCCCCAGCCTATCGGACACTCAGGACTATTCTTCAGGTTGCTGCCCCATGTGCCGTGCCACTCATTTCAGAGGACCTGGTTGGAAGCACACCAAGAAATGTCCTTCACTAGCTTCTTAGATGTTTCTCAATCCACTCCAGTTAGCATCACGATGAGCCATCACGACGTAACTCCAGCAGCATCATAGACTTTCCTTAGTGGCTACTAACCTAGAGAGCACTCTCAGTATTCATGGGAATGTTTGCATCACTTTAGTTAGAAAGTGTTGGTGATCAACATGCCATGGCCTTCTTGTCTAGGGACTTCTAAGAATTAAAGTAGAGTGGTCTTGCCCAATTGAGTTGCAGATTCTCCTTTAGGTCAAATGGCAAAGAAGTCTCCATCTACTTCTTTGGTATGAAGCAATAATTCTGTACTTTCCACTCACCTCATTTTCTCAAGTACATAATTTACTTAAGAGTGATTTACCTAAAGCCATATTCTCTTTCCTATCACATACAGACTGAGAGCTTGGCCACTGATTTTATGTCATGACAGAAATGCTTCTGTGATTGCGGAGGTTGAGTTCTTTTAATTTTTTTCTTTATCCCTTGTATTAGTTACTTTTTGCTCGTTGCCGGGACAAATACCCAACACTCAAAATGAAGGAAGGAAAGGTTTATTTAGCTCACAGTTTGTGGAGGTTTCAGTCCATATTTGGTTGGCCCAAGGCTGAGTGGAGCAGGGTGGAGAGCATCCAGTTAAAGGCGGCAGAACAGCAGCAAAATGGTGGCAGAGGCAGCCAACCAAACAGGGCAGCAGAGCAGCAGCACCAGCTCGAGCTACAGTCTGTCTCTCTATCTCTCTTTATATTACATTCAGGCTCTCCGCCTTAGCTCCCACCCTAGGCTACACCCATAATCCCAGAAGTACTTCCACCCATAATCCCATCAGTACTAAAACCTATAATCCCAGGGATCATGGATCAAGTCTCAAACTCTAGAAGTCCCCACCCAGTGACTCCATGAGGCTTTGGGGGGACAACTAGACATAAACCAT